>VWZI01016732.1:11880-21942 GCA_013396835.1 Psilopogon haemacephalus | reverse complement strand
AGAAAGAAAGAAAGAAAGAAAGAAAGAAAGAAAGAAAGAGAAAGAAAGAAAGAAAGAGAGAAAGAAAGACATTTTTTAAAAGGAAGAACTCAACTCACCCAAAGAGCAGGGAGCAGACCCCAGGGGCAGTGATGGCTGCGTGGAGGGCAGAAGGGCTGCAGGGTCTGGAGGTGACCCTTGAGTGACCCAACAGCTCCACTGCCTTTTGGTGACAAAAGGAGGACTGCAGTCCCCATGTCCCCTGCATTATCTACCCTAAGAGGGTCCAGCAGAAGGAAGCAGAAGCAGAGGATTTCAGTTCCCATGTCCCTTGCATTATTCTCCCCTGAGGGGCCAGCAAAAGGAAGCAGCAATAAAGGATTTCAGTTCCCATGCCCCCTGCATTATTCTCACATTGAGTGATTCTGTGCTCCACAACCTCCCCGGGCAACCTGTGCCAGTGTCTCACCACCCTCACAGTGAAGAACTTCCTCCTAACATCCCGTTTAAATCTCCCCTCTGCCACTTTAAACCCATTCCCCCCTCGTCCTGTCATCCACAGCTGGGTGGACAGACCCAGAAAGGACATCCTGGAGCCTCTTGGTCCCCCCTGGCTCCGTGGGGGTGCATCCACGATGCCACCACAAGGCTCTGGCACCACCCAACCGTTTCCCAACCCCCACCCTCCATCCCCTGCCCTCTGCCAAAAGCAGAGGTGAGCTGAGAGCACAGGCACCCAGCCCCGTGCCAGGCTCTGTGCCAGGAGCTTACTTTTGACTTTAACCAGGTAAAGAGCCAGCAGGAGGAGAGCAACCACAGCACCCAGGGTCACCCCCAGGGATGTCACCCAGGGTTGGGCGTTCCGGAAGAAGGGATCTGAAAAAGGGAAAAAGAAAACCAAAAAGGGGTCTGCAGGCAGCACCAGGGAAAGGACATCTCTGTGCTGTACACCTTCACTGCTGCTTCCAGCTCTGCAGTGCTCCAAACATGGCATGGACCTGCTGGAGAGGAGGCCAGAGGAGGCCACGGAGATGCTCGGAGGCTGCAGGAGCTCTGCCGCGGGGACAGGCTGGGAGGGTTGGGGCTGGAGAGGAGGAGGAGGAGGCTCCAGGGAGAGCTCAGAGCTGCAGTTCAGGATCTTTAGGGGAGCTGCAGGCAGGCTGGGGAGGGACTGTTCAGAAGGGCCTGAACAACTAAGGCTAGTGGCAGCTGGCAGGGGGTTGGAACTGGATGATCTTGAGGGTCCCTTCCAACCTAACCCATTCAGTGACTCCGTGTACAGGAGGGACTGTCCAGAAGGGCCTGTGGGGACAGGCTGAGGGCAATGGTTTGGAACTGGAGCAGGGCAGAGTCAGGTTGGGCATCAGGAATAAGTTCTTCATTATGAGGGCAGTGAGACACTGGAACAAGCTGCCATGGAAAGTTGTGGATTCCACATCCCTGGAAGTGTTTAAGGCCAGGCTGGAGGAGACTGAACAACTAAGGCTAGTCCCTGCCCCTAAGGCAGTCCTTAAGGCAGCTGTCCCTGCCCATGGCAGGGGGTTGGAACTGAATGATCTTGAGGGTCCCTTCCAACCTAACCCATTCTGTGGCTCCATGTACAGGAGGGACTGTCCAGAAGGGCCTGTGGGGGCAGGCTGAGGGCAATGGTTTGGAACTGGAGCAAGGCAGAGTCAGGTTGGACATAGAATCACAGAATCAGTCAGGGTTGGAAGGGACCACAAGGATCAGCCAGTTTCAGCCTCCGTGCCATGGGCAGGGACACCCTACCCTAGGCTAGGCTGGACATCAGGAGGGAGTTGTGCACGGTGAGGGTGGGGAGAGGCTGGCACAGGCTGCCCAGGGAGGTGGTAGAGACATTCCAGGTCAGACCTGATGCGCCCCTGGGAGCCTGCTCCGGCTGGAGGTGTCCCTGCTGCCTGCAGGAGCTTTGGCCAAGCTGCCCTCGGAGTGTCCCTTCCCCACCCCCCGCCCTCTGTCTCTTGCAAGCAGAATCCTTGCAGAATCCTTGAGCAGCTGTGCTCATTAGCTTGCAGGGCGCCGCCAGGCACCCGGCAAAGGCTACAAAGCACTGCCAGGACCCTTGGCCAGTGGCACCTCCCCAGCGCCCATCCCAACCAGGGCTCCCCCTGCTCACCTGCCACGTAGAGCGCCGAGCCCAGCCCCCGGCGGCTCAGAGCATCCTGGACCGAGCAGGAGAGGTTCTGCTTGGTGCCGCTGGTGAGGATGATGCTGCTGTTCACCGCGAACAGTCCCCTGCTGTCCCGGGAGACGTCCTGCGAGAGGCCTGGGAGCTGCCGGCCCTCGGCATCCTGCCACAGCAGGAGGGGCTCTGGGTACCACCCTGCCGAGCGGCAGCCCAGGCGGATGCCTCCTGCCTGGTACTGCTCCAGCACCAGCAGCGGGATGGAGCCACTGGCTGCAGGGAAACAAAGAGCCCAGGGTGAGCCTCACCTGCCTCTGCCTCTGCCTCTGCCTCTGCCTCTGCCTCTGCCTCTGCCTGACAAAGGACAAACCTCAACATGGGCAAGCCCCAGAGGGGGTTTTTAAAGTGTCACCTGGAGTCAGCACTGCCAGCAGGCCTGGGGGAGGGGATGGGGGGTGGGGGGAATTGTCCCCTCTGCCCCGGGGAGGCCACACCTGGGATGCTGTGGTCATAGGATAGGATCATAGAATCAGGCAGGGTTGGAAGGGACCACAAGGAGCAGCCAGTTCCAACCCCCACTGCCATGCCCAGGGACACCCTACCCTAGAGCAGGCTGCCCACAGCCTCTGCCAGCCTGGCTGCAAACACCTCCAGGGATCTGGCCCCAAGCACCTCCTTGGGCAACCCATTCCAGGCTCCTATGGTTCCATGGTCCTATGGTTTTATAGTTCCAGGGTTCTATGGTCCTATGGTTCTATGGCTCCATGGTTCTATGGGTCTATGGTTCCATGGTTCTATGATTCCATGGTTCTATGGTTCCATGGCCCTATGGTCCCACAGTTCTATGGTTCTATAGGTCCATGGTTCTATGGTTCCATGGCTCTATGGTTCTATAGGTCCATGGTTCTATGGTTCCACAGTTCTATGGTTCTATAGGTCCATGGTTCTATGATTCCATGGTTCTATGGTTCCACAGTTCTATGGTTCTATGTTTCCATGGTCCTGTGGTTCCATCGTTGTATGATTCCATGGTTATATGTTTCCATGGTTCTATGATTTCCATGCTCCTATGGTTCCGTGGTTCTATGGTTCCATGGTTCCATGGCTCTATGGTTCCATGGTTCTATGGTTCCACGGTTCTATGGTTCTATAGGTCCATGGTTCTATGGTTCCATGGCTCTATGGTTCTATAGGTTCATGGTTCTATGGTTCCATGGTCCTGTGGTTCCATCATTGTATGATTCCATGGTTCTATGTTTCCATGGTTCTATGATTTCCATGCTCCTATGGTTCTATGGTTCTATGCTTCCATGGTTCTATGGCTCCATGGTCCTATGGGTCTACAGCTCTCTGGTTCTAGGTGTCCCCACTGCCTGCAGGGGTGGAGTTGCACCTCCAAGATTCCCTTGGAAGGTCTCTTCCAACCCGGTGCGAGCCGTGAAGCTGCGAAATTGCTTCTGGGAAGGAGAGGGAGGGGAAAAAAAACAAAGCAGCTCCACACCGGAGGGAGCAGCGAGAGGGAGCACAGACCTGTGACCTGCAGCTGCACCACAGCCTCGTCGTACTGCGGCTCCCGGTGCACGAAGCAGGTGTAGCTGCCTGCGTCGGCCAGCCCAGCCTGGAAGATCTTCAGGTCCAGGCTGCCGTTGGGGAAGCCTTCCCTGAGCAGCTTGGTGCGGCCCTGGTACTGCGGCATCTGCTCCCCGAACTGGTCCTGCCCTTCCTTGTAGCGGTGCACGAAGGGCGAGAAGCGCTCCCGGAACCAGGTCACCTCCAGCCGCTCCCAGCCCTGCGCCGGCGACACCCTGCAGGGCAGCAGCGCGTCCTGCCCCTCCGCCACCACCACCGGGCCCGGGGGGGCTGTCACCTTCAGCCGAGCTGCGACAGGCACACGAGGGCGAGAAGGAGGAGAAAGAAGGCTGTAATGGTGCCTGCTGTGCTGCCAGGCTGTGCATGGCTGTGCCAGGCGGTGCATGGCTGTGCCAGGCGGTGCTGCCAAGAAATGCTGCCAGGAGATGCAGCCAGGCTGTGGTGCCAGGAGATGCTGCCAGGCTGTGCATAGCTGTGCCAGGCTGTATATGCATGGCTGTGTCAGGCTGTGCCAGGTTGTGCGTGGCTGTGCTAGGCTGTGCCAGGGTGTGCCAGGCTGTATCAGGCGTGCCAGGTTGTGCATGGCTGTGTCAGGCTGTGCCAGGTTGTGTCAGGCTTTGCCAGGTTGTGCATGGCTGTGTCAGGCTGTGCCAGGCTGTGCATGGCTGTGCCAGGCTATGCTGCCAGGATGTGGTGCCAGGAGATGCAGCCAGGCTCTGGTGCCAGGAGATGCTGCCAGGAGATGCTGCCAGGCTGTGCATGGCTATGCCAGGACTGTGCCAGGCTGTGCATGACTGTGGTGCCAGGACTGTGCCAGGCTGTGCATGACTGTGGTCCCAGGCTGTGTCAAGTTGTGCATGGCTGTGTCAGGCTGTGCCAGGCTGTGCTGCCAGCAGATGCTGCCAGGCTGTGCCAGGCTGTAGTGCCGGGCTGTGGTGCCAGGAGATGCTGCCAGGCTGTGCCAGGCTGTAGTGCCGGGCTGTGGTGCCAGGAGATGCTGCCAGGCTGTGCCAGGCTGTAGTGCCAGGCTGTGGTGCCAGGAGATGCTGCCAGGCTGTGCCAGGCTGTAGTGCCAGGCTGTGGTGCCAGGAGATGCTGCCAGGCTGTGCCAGGCTGTAGTGCTGGGCTGTGGTGCCCGGAGATGCTGCCAGGCTGTGCCAGGCTGTAGTGCCAGGCTGTGGTGCCAGGAGATGCTGCCAGGCTGTAGTGCCAGGCTGTGGTGCCAGGAGATCCTGCCAGGCTGTAGTGCCAATAATCAATAATATATATTTTTTTTAAATATTAATATTAATTAAAAAAAAAATATTCTCAATCATTGACAACCGATTATTAATAACCAAACCAAGTGTCCAGCCCAGGTGTCAGCCTCCTTGCTGGATCTGTGGGAGTATCCCCAGCTCCCCCAAAGCGGTAGCAAAGCCAAGTCTGCCCCCGGGGGAGCAGCAGGAAGGGGTTGAGCTCCCGACTGCAGCTTCAGGATCCCTACCTGGCTGCAGCTGCTGATCTCGGACCACGACTCCACACGCCGCAAAAGCCAGCAGAGAGCAGCAGAGGTGGCAACTGGAGAGCATCCTCTTGGCTGGGAGGAGAGGGAAGGAGGGGAAGAGGGCAAAAAGGGTGGAGAAACAAAGGAATTCAAAGCCAACCGAACCATCCCACCACCAGAAACCACTTTTGGAATCAGAGAATCACAGAATTGGAGGGACTGTTCACAAGGGCTTGTAATGACAGGAGGAGGGGGAATGGGTTCAAACTGGCAGAGGGGAGATTGAAACGGGATGTTAGGAGGAAGTTCTTCACAGTGAGGGTGGTGAGACACTGGCACAGGTTGCCCAGGGAGGTTGTGGCTGCTCCCTCCCTGGAGGTGTTCAAGGCCAGGCTGGATGAGGTCTTGAGCGACCTGATCTAGTGGGAGGTGTCCCTGCCTGTGGCACAGTGGGGTTGGAACTGGAGGAGCTTTGAGGTCTCTTCCAACCTAAACCATTCTGTGATTCTATGATTCTATGAATCAAGTCAGGGTTGGAAGGGACCACAAGGAGCAGCCAGTCCCAAACCCCCCTGCCATGCCCAGGGACACCCTACCCTAAAGCAGGCTGCCCACAGCCTCTGCCAGCCTGGATGCAAACACCTCCAGGGATGAGGCTTCCACCACCTCCCTGGGCAACCCATTCCAGGTGGGACCTGGCCATGCCCTGAGCCCCCCCCCAAATCCCCCCTGGCACTGCTGGCTTAGTCCTGCCACTCCCAATGCCAGCTGGAACACACAAGCAGCTTGGGCAGGTGGCAGCTCCCTGAGACCCTTCCTACCTGGAGGCCCTGGGCTGGGGCTGCTGTGTCCTGGGCTGGGCTGGGGCTGCTGGGCTGGGTCCTGGGCTGGGGCTGCTGGGCTGGGCTGGAGCTGGTGAGTCCTGGGCTGGGCTGGAGCTGCTGGGTGGTCACTCAGTGCCTCCGGAGGGGCCTCTCCGAGCTGAGGGAGGCATTTCCCCATCCCAGCAGCAGCCTGAAACGTCACCCTGTGAGCCAGGCTCTGACTCACTTCCTGCTGCGCTGCCTTGGCTGGGGCAGTGCTGGGGCAGGGCCAAGATAGCTCTGGGGCAGGGCTGGTGCAGTGCTGGGGCAGGGCCGAGATAGCTCTGGGGCAGGGCTGGTGCAGTGCTGGGGCAGGGCTGGGGTAGCTCTGGGGCAGGGCTGGTGCAGTGCTGGGGCAGGGCTGGGGTAGCTCTGGGGCAGGGCTGGTGCAGTGCTGGGGCAGGGCTGGGGTAGCTCTGGGGCAGGGCTGGTGCAGTGCTGGGGCAGGGCTGGGGTAGCTCTGGGGCAGGGCTGGTGCAGTGCTGGGGCAGGGCTGGGGTAGCTCTGGGGCAGGGCTGGTGCAGTGCTGGGGCAGGGCTGGGGTAGCTCTGGGGCAGGGCTGGTGCAGTGCTGGGGCAGGGCTGGGGTAGCTCTGGGGCAGGGCTGGTGCANAGGGATGGAGCAGGGCTGGGGCAGGGCTGAAGCAAGGATGGAGCAGGGCTGGGGCAGGGCCAGGGCAGTGTTGGGGCAGGGCTGGGGTAGCTTTGGGGCAGAAATACCTTCTATTTATTGTTAAAGTTTGGGGTTTTTTGGTTTTTTTGTTTTGGGTTTGTTTTTTTTTTTACTTCCAAATCAAATTAAGTCTATTTCTTGAGCTTTCAAGCTCAGGGAGGGGCTGGCTTAAACTAATACGTTGGAGAAGGGGGATGCCAGGCTCAGCATCTGCTGTCACAGAATCATAGAATCAGTCAGGGTTGGAAGGGACCACAAGGAGCAGCCAGTTCCAACCCCCCTGCCATGCCCAGGGACACCCTACCCTAGAGCAGGCTGCACACAGCCTCTGCCAGCCTGGTCCCAAACACCTCCAGGATCTGCTCCATGACCTTGCCAGGCCCAGAGGTGAGACTCTCTCCCTTTTGTGAGCTGAGCAACCAAGGCAACACAATCCCTGCCAGCATCTCCAGCCTGCAACCTGCTGGCCAAATGGCACCTCTGGGCCAGCAGGACCTGTGAGAGGTCAGAGCTCAGTGTGGCTCACAGCCTGGGCACCCCAGGCCATGCCCACTGGGGTGTGACTGCTGTGCCCAGGTGCCAGCCCAGCAGGCTGGAGGTGCAGCAGGCAGATAGAGCCACTGCCAGCCCTTATCACCCACTGCAGCTGGCTGGAGGGGCAGATGTGGTGCCCACAAGGGCTCTGAGGAGCTCCTCCAGCGGAGTCAGCTGAGGTCAGCCCCTGCCAGCAGCCTGGGAGGTGGTGGCTGAGAGGAGGAAGCTCAAGAGAGAAGTGAAGGCTCCCCAGCCCCTCTGGATCTCGATCTGCAAAGGCTGTGCAGGTCCTGTCCAGCCATGAGCTGAGGAAAAAGCCAGGGGAAGACCTCCAGACACATCCAAACCCTCCTTGGCTGGAGTCAGCCTGCAGGTGTGTGCACATCTGTCCAGCTGCTGCCACTTCTGCTGCTGCTAACTCACCCCTAGGCGAGCTCCAGGTCTTGCACTTTCCACTTTCAACAGGAGTTCCTCTCCCCCTCCCTGCTGGTTTTCTGTGGCCCTGCTGGCATCCAGGATGGAGAGAGAAGAGTCTGACCTGCTGGGCACTGAGGTGGAGCAGATGGGTGGAAGAGGTGAGTGCTCAGAGGGGGAACTGCTCTCTTTTGATGGGAAAAATGCAGCTTGCTGCTGCCGAGGAAGGTTCAGAGCACCTGGGGCTCATTCCAGCCTGGGCTTGTCAGGGGCTGCAGCTGAGTTCCTGCTGCTGATCTGCAGAGCCAGCACCTGAGCTGCCATCCTGGGCTGACCTCGGAGTGCCCATGGGGAGACACAGGACTCTGGGGCCACAGCTCGCAGGGCTGCAGTCTTCACTGGGCCGTGCCCAGCCCCTGCCTGCTCTGCCCTTGCAGCACCAGGAGCAGCCCAGGTTGGGCTGCCTGCACTGCACCCACTGAGGCTGGGGCAGGAGCAGGGCAGCTGAAGCTGAGGCTGGGGCTGGGGCAGGAGCAGGGCAGCTGAGGCTGGGGCTGGGGCAGGAGCAGGGCAGCTGTAGCTGAGGCTGAGGCTGGGGCTGGTTTCCTACCCCCACTCTGCAGCCGTCTGGGCTCGGGTGAGGCAGAGGGAAGGAAACTGCTGCATCCCTTCTCTCGCCGGGGTGGATGCATCCCTGCCGTGCCCCGGGGCCACCTCTCCTGAGCATCTTCTCCTCCTCTCTCCCCAGCTGAGGTGATCCTGGACCCCGAGACCGCCAACCCGCTGCTGGTGCTGGCTGGGGACGGGCGGGGAGTGGGGCGTGGGCACGCCTGGAGCCAGCTGCCAGACTGCCCCCAGCGCTTCGACACGGAGCCCTGCGTGCTGGGCTGCCAAGCCTACAGCCTGGGCACTCACTGCTGGCAGGTGGAGGTGGCCGAGGCCGGGGACTGGTGGGCTGTGGGGGTGGCCCAGGACTCGGTCCGGAGGAAAGGGGCGCTGAGCTTTACCCCCCAGGAGGGGATCTGGGCGGTGGGGCAGTGGTTCGGGCAGTACTTTGCTTTCACCGACCCTGACTGGACAGCCCTGAGCCTCGCCTGCCCCCCCAGGGCCATCCAGGTCTGCCTGGACTTCACCAAGGGGCAGGTGGAGTTTGCTGATGCTGAGAGCCAAGCTCAGCTCTTTGCTTTCTGCCTGGCACCGAGTCCTGGGCACATCCTGCGCCCCTGGCTCTGGCTGGGGGTGGACTCCTGGCTCAAGCTGTGCCCCTGATGTGGAGGGAGCAGGAGTGGGGGGAGGGGGAGGGCACACTGGAAAGGTGAACATCATCAACGTTGGAAAGGCCCCACCAGATGTCTTCTCCTCCAGCTGCACTGCTGGCTGGACCCCTGGGTTGTTGTCACCTTGATACAAGAAAAATTAGGGGAGCTGCACATGGATGGAAGATGCCAGCAGGGACATTTGCTTGTCCTGCTCAGTGGATGACTTGAAGGGTTTGGACCAGTGGTAAAAGCAGAGGCCTGCAGGGACTCAAGAAGGCAGGAAGGAGGTAAGGGAGAGGCAGAGATGTCCCAGCTTGAGAGGTCCCTGCTGACCTAAGATGACTTTAAAAAACCCAAAACCCCTGCTCTTCATCTTCTGCTCTTCATCTTCTGCTCTTCATCTCGGACAAATCAGGTCAAGCCCACCAGAGGGGACGAAGAATGGGAAAAATCTTCTATGTTAATGAACTCTAAAGAATTAATTGTAACGACCCTGCCCCTTATTGTGGCACCCAGGAGCGGGTGTAGAGGCTGCTTTGGTGTGAGGGTGCCTCAGGGCAGGCCTGGAGCAGGCTGCCCAGAGAGAGGCTGTGGAGCCTCCTTCTCCACGGAGCTTCCTAACATGTCCGGGGCCGCGGTGGCACTGGGAGGTTGTGGAGCCTCCTCCGCGGAGCTTCCCAAGCCGTCCGGGGCCACGGTGGCGCTGGGAGGCTGCGGAGCCTCCTTTTCCACGGAGCTTCCCAAGCCGTCCAGGGCCGCGGTGGCGCTGGGAGGCTGCGGAGCCTCCTTTTCCACGGAGCTTCCCAAGCCGTCCAGGGCCACGGTGGTGCTGGGAGGCTGCGGAGCCTCCTTTTCCACGGAGCTTCCCAAGCCGTCCAGGGCCGCGGTGGCGCTGGGATGCTGCGGAGCCTCCTTTTCCACGGAGCTTCCTAAGCCGCCCGAGGCCGAGGTGGCGTCGGGAGGCTGCGGAGCCTCCTTTTCCACGGAGCTTCCTAAGCCGCCCGAGGCCGAGGCGGCGTCGGGAGGCTGCGGAGCCTCCTTTTCCACGGAGCTTCCTAAGCCGTCCAGGGCCGAGGTGGCGCTGGGATGCTGCGGAGCCTCCTTTTCCACGGAGCTTCC
>VWZI01016731.1:129403-160658 GCA_013396835.1 Psilopogon haemacephalus | reverse complement strand
TCTAAAAGGTGGGGGGGGCAGGTCACTGCAAACCCACTACAACTACCTTCTGCAACCTGTCTGTCCTAAGACCTGAGTATGTGGAGGGTTTGATTAGTCCATCATTATCTCTACTTAGTGGTTTAAATTACAATAATTCATTAGATTACTCCCATGTTATTCATTATGAATTCACAGTGGGACTTAATTTCAGTACTATGTTTTTATTTTAATTAAGTGTTAAAATATATGTTGACAGAAGTAGACTGGGGATTATTTCATTAATGTTTTATCTCTGGAGAAGTTGCTTCAGAACTCAGTGTGAGAGTAAAAATTATTATTAGCTTTTGTCAGTACATTAAAACTCCAGATATGTAGTCAAAATATGTTAGAACACAAACTTTGAATGTTTTGGGAAGAGCAACATTTTCATCTCCATAATGATGCACTGGTGATTGTTAGTGCACATTGTACTGGAGGGGCGATTAAGTGATTGTGAGATGGTATTTTTTCAAAATATTGTTTATAAATTTTGGTATTAAAAAATCTTACCACCCCCGACCACTAATTTTAATAATAACTAGGTTCTTCTGCAACAGTCATGGAAAGCATTAAATAAATTAATAACTAGATCTAGAAATAATAGCTAACAAAATATATAAACATTTAAACCCAATTGAACGGGAAGAGAAGGTTCTTGCAGTTAATTATACTTCTTGCCCACTAGATGGACTCAGGAAGATCCTTTCGGCTTATGGCAGAAGACAATTGGTAAATTACAAGAGGCTTTGAGTATTCACTCACAAAATATTATTGTCCGACTTGCGTGGCTAGCTATAGCTTCAGGCAGTACCCAAACACTTTCACAGGGTTCTGCAAATTGTCTTGCTCGCTGCTGAGAGTTCTGCTTCTTCCCAGGTTTCACAGAATGCTGGGAAAAGGGGATAGACTATCTCTGACCTGGTCCTGGTTCCTCCAGATGATCTGTGTGTCCCGTCCAGGGCTACTCATCTTGGCAGGTGTAGGCAGGATGTCTTGCAATGTGCAGTCTCAACACGGATGTCATGCTGGCTGTGCATGCCTATTGCATGGAGACAATGAAGCCAGTTCCTAGTAAAATCGAAGCAGGCATTTTCCAGGCAAACTAGTTTATAGCATAGCAAAGCATAATGCTTCCATAAAGTATTATAGCAGGCAGCATCAGGCAACAGCACAGATACAACAGCAGAGCACATTGTGTTACCTGATCATCTCTTTTTATCCATGTAAGTCTGAGACTAATGGGCTTTTGGTCACAGAATAGCCAATTAGAATGGCAGCCAAGCTTGACCATCTTAGGTGAAGTCATAGGCTTGCCTTACTCAAATTTGGGAAAGATATACACCTTGGGCAAGGCAGGCATAACCCAAGTGTTTACCACTGTGATGGAAGGGGTTATGATTAATTAATGCAAGATGATTTTCTGAAATTAATATTGTTTATTAATTTTTATATACAAATTTTCACCCCTGATCACTTATTTTTAAAATTAAACCAGTTCAATTGTCATGGAACAATTACATAAATGATATCTAGATCTAGTAGTAATAACTATTAATATGCTTAAATAATCAATTCAATTGTAACTAATTAACACTGGAAGAGATCTGTTGCGGTCAATAGTGCCACTTGGCCACTAGATGGAACTCAGGGCCCCTTTCTGCTTAGGGCAGAATCTAGGTAATATGCAAAGGTTTAGGTTTACTTACAAGTATTACTTCTCCCATCTTGCATGGTTACCAATAAATTGAAAGTACTCAGAACACTTGCATGGTTTCTGGCTGGTCTGGTGCTGGTTGCTGCTGCTGCAGCTGCTGAGACTTGATTCATTCCAGGCTCCATAGGCTGTGTGGTGAAGGAGAGGGAGGCAGATGGTTTCTGACCTGTTCCTGGCTTTTTGACAATCTGCATGCCTTCAGGCTTGCTTGTCTTCAGGAGATACAGGCTGCTGTGGCAGGTGCAGGCAGATGTCTTGCAATGTGTCTCAGGGGATGTATATCTCATGCTTCTAATTGCATGAAGGTTATTCAAGTTGCTCCTGGAAAGACTCAAAACAGTTCCAGGGAGGAATATAGCTTATATTGCTATATAATATTAAGGCATTACAGGCAATACAGGCACAGATAATGGCAGGAAGGATGGCAAAGCATAAGCATAGCAAAAGCATGCTGTGTTATGTGCTTTTAATATCAACACCTGAGATTGATTGGACCCTTTTGGACAAATTAGCTTATCCACTCAGAGTGGAAGTAAGCTAAGTTTTATTATATTTAGTTGAAAGCTTATACCATACTGGGGGGAGAGCACAGGCCCAGCACACACTTAGCACAAGGCTAGCATGTGCAACTTGTTTAACATGGTACAAACAGGAGAAAAGCAAGTTATACGAGCCACAGTGCTCAGACTGTATGGCACCAGGTGTTTTGTTTCTTTCCCCACCTTTGCTTCTTCCCCGAAAACAGAGGGAAGGCAGCAAAACAAGTCTGGGTAAGCCAGGGTCCTTAGACTCAATGGCTCCAGGTTCTCTTGTCCACCTTCCCGTGATTGCTTCTCCCCAAAACTGAAGGGAGAGCAGAAAACGTCTGGGCAGGACAGTACATGTATAAGCCTATTTTGGCCTATAAGGCTTAACATGATACACATAGTTTGATAAATTCCATTGCTTCAGTGCTAATGTTAGCAAAACTCTGGAACAAGCCCTTAACAGAAATTATTTATGGGTATGAATATAATCTTATTCACATTTTGTGAGAATAATGTGCAGATTTATGATTGCTAACTCTATTTCCCTCATGTAGCATACCAGTCTATCTTATATATATATATACAATCTGTGCCATCTGGACAGGTATAATTGGGTAGGATATAACTGCCAGAAGTTCTCCTTCAAGCCCACTAGTGTAACAAGTAACTACAAGTATTTGAAAAGATGCAGCTATCAAGGAAGGAGAAATAAAAGTCTGAAATATAAATCTGTGGCTTAAATTTCTCAAGGGAAACTGCAGATGTATTTTTATTAAACCACAGATTGAGGTAGACAAGTAGCTCTATTGATCAAACGGCAGGCTATACTCACCCTATCCCACTGGACAGCAAAGACTCTGAGATGCATAGATAGCAGAGCTGTTCAGCTGTTGTCTTGAAAGGTAGGCGTTCCACCGTGGACCAGCACCTGTTACGCTGGTGAGACTGGTGCCACTCACAGCTCAGCCACCTATGCTCTCAATTTATGTGTTCAGAATTCTGTGATGTGTGGCTAGTACATCCCAGAAGGCCAAACCAAAGAGATCAAGTACCTTCCTTATTTCACAATTTGTTACATAACAGCTTTTCTTACTGCCCATGTGCATTGGTGGTCATGTGACCCCCTAGCAAGGGGAGCCTTCATCATCTTCAGCTCCCTCTGCAGATGGTTGTCCTCTACAGAGCCTTTCAAGGCTATTGCTGGCTCCGCATTCTGTTTAGTCAATACCACATTCCAACCTCTGATTACAGGGATGGTACTTGCAAGCTCTGTTTTATCACTTGAGAGCCCACAGACCCTATTCTTCCCAGGACTTATCTCTAGTAACCTGGCAACTATTGGCCTGTTGCCCTAAATCTGATCAGTCACATACCAATTCTTCCCTCTTACAGTCTTACCAACTCTATTTCTGTCTTGTTGCATGACGTGCTGATTAATATAATGTGGGGAACAAATTGAAGCTATTCTATAGGAATAACATCAATTAAAGTTCATGATAAGATTTAAAACTAACATATACCTATTTTTTTTACACATGTACAGATAGTAAAATAGATCTTGAAACATGTTAAGACAAAACCCCACAAAAACCTAGCGAATCTCTCTCCTGTCTCTGTATGATAAGCACTTTTAGACTAGGGAAGGATTTAGCATCTATAAATTTCTGAAATAAATGATTTCTTGAGGTGATGTATTAAAGAAAGAAAAGGATGTTCCATTGCTTTTGAAGACAAAGAATTATAAAACACGCCTCTAACCAGAAATGTACTTGCTTTCATAAGGTATGGGTTTCTTTAGCTAAGGTTGTGTATAGAGCTTTGCTTTGCTTAATATTCCACAGGAAGATAAATTTCCTCAGTTGTTCCTGGCCTTCCCTGGTTCTACATTCTGCAGATATTCTCCTCTGACAGTGGCACGGTAACTGGTATAGCCCCTGAAACGAAACCTAAAAAAGATGTTTCTAAATAGCAAAGCTTTCTTTTATGTTTGAACTTGGTTGGGGTTTTATTATATTTGCAATTAAAAACTTAGTAATAATGCATCTAAGGTCTTCCGGCCATAACCCCCATAAGTCCTACAATTAGTTTATGTTAACATAAAATATGTTTAGTCTTCTACCTCTTCTTAATCAGTCATCCATAATTTAGGAGTAATTGACACTTGCACTGCTGTTTGAATAATAGTGTTTGAGTCGTCCTGATACTTTAAATATTGAAAGGCCTTTTGAAATATTTGAGTGTTATTCAAAAGGAAAACAAACATACTGTAGTCCTGTGAGAGATGAGAGTACTGCGGAGAGGTAGGAAGCTTGGTTGTTAGGATGCGTCAGATTAAAGTTCCTGATTGGTATGACTGAGAGTAAAAACTTTAAATAAGCAGTGAATCTTTTACACATTAGACTAATTTTAGCCCACTTTTCTGCTAAAATAAGAACATTCAAACCAAATCAATCTAGCAACCCACAAATTTAGATGATTTTACTCAAAAATGGCTATTAGCAGACTGTGGATACCCAGATTCATAATGAAACAGATATGTTGTATCAAGACCTGGAGATAAAGAAGCCTTGGTAATCCAGGAAACAGAATGCAGGAAAAACAGTAGGGGTTTAAGAGTTGACACACAGGCTCTAAGTGTTGGCCATGCAGGAATGTGTGGAGTCTGGTGAACCTAGGAGCATGATGATCTTAGAGGTTGTAAAAACTCTGATAAGAAAGTAAAACAAAGAACCCACAGTTTTCTGATGTTAAGCAGATGTAGTTTTGTATCAAGTAGAGATATGTGACTATATATTTTTAGTTAGGCCAATCACTGTATTAGCTTTAGCTATTCGGACGGGTAAACAGCCAGTAGAATAGTTACACGCTGCCTTCTTTAGAATATCTGAGCATATATAAGATGAACAAATGCATGTAATAAATGGAATTAGTTTGTATCAAACTGCCTCCCCGTCTCCTCGTCGTGGTGACAGCAGACCCGATCAAGATGTGTCCCTCTCAGTATATGTGCATACCTGTGATAAATCTGAAATAGTAAGAAAGTAATATTCTTTCTCTGACATTGCCACTCTGTGCACCTAGAGAGCTTCATGTCATTTTCATGGGATATATCTTCATGCTGTAAGCAGTGTTTTAAAACAAATCCTTTTCTTATCTCCCTTCCATGTTGCAAGTTTTACTGTTTCAGGTCTACTATTACAGTAGAACATCTCTCATCATGATCTAACATGGGGAAAAAAGGCTTCTGCTTGTATTTTTCTGAATCTCTTAGGCAGTTTATTTTGTTTAAGTTGTTCCACTTTGAGATTTTCAGGTGCCAGAGTTTTCAGTTGTTTTCTGAACATGACACAAAGGTATCTAATTTTTTTTCCGTGATGATTATGGTAACTGTAATAGAGGGGTAATTAATTGATGTGAGATTATTTTTTCAAAATTAATATTGTTATTAATTTTGCTATTCAAAACTCTCACCACCCCAACCACAAATTTTAATAATAAGCTTTTCTTTGCAGAGTCATGGAATGTATTACATAAAGGATAGACTAGATCTAGAAATAACTATCAAAAATATATAAACATTAATTGAACTGGAAGAGAAGGTTCTTGTGGTCAATATACCACTTGCCCACTAGATGGGCTCAGGAAGATCCTTTTTGCTTATGGCAGAAAGCTAGGTGAATTACAAGAGGCTTTAAGTATTTACAAAAGATTATCTCCCGACTTGCAGGGCTAGCTACAGCTTCAGACAGTACCCAAACGCTTTCAGGGAGTTCTGTCAGAGTCTTCTTGTCAGCTGCTGAGGCTTTTGATTCTTCTCAGGCTTCAAAGGATGCTGAGAAAGAGGCAGACGATCTCCAACCTGGTGTTGATTTCTGTGGATGATCTGTGTATCTCCAGGTGTTCCTGTCTTGGCAGGAGACTTTCAGGTGTAGGCAGGATGTCTTGCAATGTGCAGTCTCAGCTCGGATGTCACACTGGCTATGCAGGCCTATTGCATGGAGGCAGTTATGCCTATTTCAGGTAAACTCCAAGCAGGCAGTTTCTAGGCAAACAAACTAGCTTATAGCTTGGCAAAGTATAATGCTACAAAACAATAGTAGCAGGCAGCACCAGGCAACAACAGATACAACAGCAGAGCATGTTGTGTTACCTGATCATCTCTTTTTATCAATTCAGCCTGAGACTTTTGGACACAGAAAAGCCAATCAGAAAGGCAGTAAGCCAAACTTGACCATCTTAGGTGAAGCCATAGACTTGCTTTACGAAAATTTGGGAAAAACATAGGCCTTGCACGAGACAGGCACAAGCCAAGTGTTTACCACACGATGTAAACAGGAGCAAAATGAGTCTGGGCAAGCCAGGGTCTTTAGATTCAGTGACTCCAGTTTCTTTTGTACTCTTTCCCACAGTTGCATCTTGCCAAAACAGAAGGAGGGAGAGCAGAAAAACATGTCTGGCCAAGCCAATATTTTTTCAGGTTTCTTTTGACCTATCAGGCCTACCATGACAGTAAATAAAATCTATATTTAGTGTGGCTATGGAGAGGACAAAATTTACTGGTGGAAATATATGAAAGGAAACTACTTAATAAAAAAAAATGTGACTAAGTTATACCTAAAATATATGACAGAATTAGTTATGTCTCAGGACTTGGTTGTGACTGGGATCTATTAGACCAATAATACTGCAAGACTCTGTAAAGTAGTGTTATTAAACAGTGGGCCAGAGGACAGTGCTGTAGTGATTCCTGCGAGAAGCTGCAGGAGGCAGCTCAGTAAATCTACCCCACTGTGAGGTACATAAAGCTTTGGTTTCTGCAAATGGTCATGTCTAATTTGATTTAAAATTAAAATGCTGCTGCTTCACTGGACATAAAACAGTGCTGAGGGATCAGAAAAAATGTGGATTGAAAGAAAAGTTTAACTGTTTGTTTACTTTCTGTAGCCTGCTTTTCTCTTCTGTATGTCCCGAAGTACTGTGTGATGTCTCATCTGAATGATGACTGATTTTCCATCTGAATTAGCACAGATAGACCATCACATTAACCCAGATGATGATTTTCTCAAATCAGTGCTGCATCTCAACATAACAAAATAAAACTGTTTCTTAACTGAAAGTGTTGTGCAAAGTTAGAGGATTTCCTTTTGGTGTATTATAGAATTGATAACAATCTTAGAATCCCTTGGTATCTTCGGTGCAAATGAACTGGATTTTATTTCAGTTGAGTGCAAATGGGCTGGACACCAAAGGTCTGTGCCTTCATCCCCTGGAATGGGCAGATATCACAAAACAGACAACAATTATGACTGAAAATGGGAATGGTATATATTAATGCCCCAAAAGCCACAGTGAAGTGTGAGTCACACTGACTGGAAAGTGACTTTGAAGGGATGAGGATGCTGTTGTGAATAACGAATGTGTATAACAAATGGATTAAATAGAAAATTAATTGTGTAAATAATAAAAAAAATCAAACAGTAATTGCAGGAAATTGACAAGGGAAGGACAGAAGGTGAAATTTGTAGTCAGCAGAATGAGGGAAAATAAGATTGAATTTACAAAGAACAGGATAAACTTTGACAACTTTATCAGTATATTGCTGGGTGGCAACAGTGAAATTGATCATGTCAGTGCAGAAAAGGCAAATATGTTCAATAAATATTTGTATTTGGGGAAGAGAGGGGAAGAAACTAGATGCTTTGCTTTCCAATAGTAGTTAAGGAGATTAAGTAACATCTGCTAAACTCAGCACTCCTAAATCAGCAGGTCCCAATAACTTCCTTATTACAACCTGTCAGAATTGTACTCTCTGGCAGTTTGACAAAGAAGCCCTTTTTTTCCTCAGTTACTTGATACTTTAAAATCTTTCTGTGCACTTTTTCAGATACTGAGTGACCACCAGCAGTTCTCTGGTCATTGTACATAATCCATTTAAATCCCCCATTAGTAATACAACTTCATTTCTTCATATGATGTTTAGCACAACTCATTCTAAGCTGTAAAGTTCACCTTTCTCCCTATTCATCACACTTCCTTCAAGCTATAAAATTCTATGATGGTAGTTTTTGCATCTAGGGTAGAAAGTGTGAAACTGTAGATTTTTTCCCCATTCATTGTGTCAAATTGTACTGCTATTTTGGGGACTTTGGGGATACTTGCTTTGACTTTTACTAAGAATAATGTTGAGGAGTCAAAAGGAGATGAAGTACTTATCTTTTTCACCAGTCTTCTATGGGCCACTGATTTTTCTGCTTTAAATTTATCATAACAGTAAGTTTTGAATTCACAAAAAAATTGCTCAATCTATTCATGTTTCAAGATAAAGGTCAAGGTTTATTGTAAAGAGAATAGAATGTTGGGTATCTGTATTATTGTTGCTATGATATTGTTGTTGCTATGCTATTATCCTTCATGCTCTCTATATGCAACTTTAAGCACTGTTGTTTCTTTCTCCCTAGCATGTTATTGATTGTGTGTTAGTAAGATATTGAGATCCAGTATAATACTGTTACTTGTGCCCTCAGTGTTGTCAGGATTCAGGCATATTTAGACTACCATGCAACTTGTTTGGACTCTTCCTAGGAAATACCAATCACTGGAAACACCGCTTTATATAAGATTTCTCCAAAATAGCCTGCTAAGTCAAGCGTAACATGTCATATTACTCTTTGAAAATGAGAAGGAAGAACACTTGATTCCTAGATCCTGGAAGATGTGAAAATACATCAAAGAAATTGAATTTTTTGTTTAGCAACATCCTGAAAGTATTCTTAACAAAGTTTGTCTTTCTGTAAATAACTGGCAACAAAGTTATTACAGAGTTAATCAAAATATTTGAGTAGAGGTGAAAAGAAAATTAAGATTACTCCTCACAGTTTTTATGGTTAAGCTGAGGAGCTATTAGGTGATTATAGCAAGCTGGTTTGTGTAGTTCTTGTGCAACTATTTCTGCAAGCTTTTCACTGAAAACTTCTGCTTCCTTTTCGTATTTCAAATACAAATTTCTCCTTAGGAATATTTCAGATGGAAATTATTTTTCTTCCTCACTTCTCCATCTCTCTTACTCTCCCTCTCCTGTTGCTTGTTGCTCCATTTTCTTCATCATTAATTGCTCCAGAAGGAAGTTTTGTATTTACTCCCACCAGACCTCTGACTGCTCTCTTCTCTTTAAATATCAGTGTACCTCGTATATCACCTCTTTCCTGCTAAGTTATGAATTGGTTGTGGGTAATTAAACAGGCAGGAATTATAAAATATGTAGTTATTTTATTTCCAAAAGCCCTGCCCACAAACTGTATACAAACTTGTTACACTTTGTTTCTAATTCGTTCAGGAAAATCTTCACAAGGATGCTTATAGGCAATTTAGTAATTTAGGGAAAAAAGAAAATTGGAAAAGGTTTAGCCACAAAACAGCTTTGCTCCACTTACAAACAAAAGGCAGCCCAGTGCCCTAGGGAACACCTGTGCTACTCATGACAGTGGAGTAAGAATTTAAGAGATGATCCCTTGGTCCCTTTGTGGCAGTGTCTTTTGTGGCAGCATCTGGAACTGCGAATTATAATCCAGCAGTGGATCAATGTGGCACAGATTCCAATGCAAGTAAAACCTGCCAAAGTCCAAAATAACTGTAGGCATAGCTTCCACAGGGCCAAGATCATGGAGTAATGCAGGGGAAAGCCAGGCTGCTTGGCAATGTTCTCACAAACCATGGCAGTTTAAGGCAGAGGCAGGTCCCTGCAGCAGTAAGTCAGGATGCGAATATCTGAAAGTGAGGACCGTGCGCTTTCTCATCACTGTCCTTCCAGATGCTACTCAAGATCCTTCTCAAGGCCTGACTAGACTATGTGTCCTGTTGCCATATATATATATGCTGGGGCAATTTATTCCTTCCCTGTTTAAGTCTATGGGGGTACAGGAAGAAACTTTGAACCTGCTTCTTTCCACATTCCAAATCTCAGGAGCCAGAGGTGCAGGGAGAGAGGAAAACAGTTTTGTACTCCATTCAAACTTCTGGTGAGGCACGGACTTGGCTGTGCCCTGCCACAAGGTGATAACACAGAATTGGATGAAGACTTCTGTAATATCTGTGTAAACTCTACACTGGCTTGTCATTACTGGGAGTCATAGTGCATATTTGGGCCAAGATGGGAAATATGAAGTGATAGCCACATATTTGAGATTAATTTCTGTTACACATTACTGACTGCTGCTGAGTTTAGAAACAGTGGTAGTCAGTTTAGAGAATAGGAGGAAAGTACATTATCCATAAGCTCTATTTTTTAGCCCTTACAACTGCTCTTAGTTTGTTCTCCAGTTATTGGTATAGAATCATAGAATCACAGTAGTTACAGATATGATGGAAAGTATGTGATTTTTTTTAATGTCTGTCTGTTCTCTCACTTATTAATTGACTCATATAGGGCTGTCATCAAGAGTAAGATGATACTGTGACAGTGCTAGTGGCAGAGTTATTTACATAGCAAAGAGGAAATAATAAAGTAAGTATAAAAGTGTAAACCAGAAGTACTAGAACTCAAACAAATTCAGTTTGAAAATACTGCAGAGAGTGAGTTTAGTTGTCTACTGCAAAAATGCATTTCCATATTTTTAAAAAAATATTTTTAAAGTAATTTAAAAAGTACTTTAAAGGCATATTTAAAGTCAAAGACAAACTAACTTTAGTTTGTGTTTGAGTGGAGATCAGATTAGGCAATATCCTGGGCCTTATCTGTGAGGATACATCGAGATCTCTGTGTCTCATGAAAATGTTTCTGAAAACAGTCCGTCTTGTCTTCCTGTGAAGTAGACTTGCATTCCTAGTGAGGTACAAGTGAACAATTTACATTTTTCTTTTTTAAAATAGTGTCAACCTAAGGAGATCAGCAATTTTGAAAGTGTTTAGCAGTAGAATGAGAAAACACAGGGATAAATGTATCTACTTTTTGTTAATGCATGTATGTCTCCAATATTTATTCACCTAGTGAATCCTTTCTTCTTTATAGAATGGAGAAGGACATTTTGCTTTTGTTTGTAATGCAGATCTGTTGTGCAAACGAGATCTGTCATGCACTTGGTATTAGTTCTGTGTACACCATACCCACTGTTGCAGAAAGCTTATTAGCAGGAAGGGCAAAAGAAACACATTCAGTTGAATACCAACAATACTTTAAATCATAAATATGCAGTGAGGAACATCAGAAATAGTAGTTTTATCTGTACTATGAACTTTATTTTTAATATCCTATGTCTTCTAAGGATAGTACAGGATATACCACAGAACTTGTTTTGTAACATTGCATTTTAGAGATGATGTTAAAGAGATCACAGTGCACTTGGTATGGCAGCTGCTTGAATGGTGTATTCAGTAGCATAATTTAGATTCAGACAGATCTAGATGAGAATATGTCACAGAATCTCAGAAAAATTCTGTTTGGAAAAGACCCTCAGGATCACCGAAACCAACCAATAAGCCTACTCTATCAGGTTCACCCTAAACCATATCCCCAAGCATCACATCCAAATTACCCTTAAACACATCCAGGGTTGCTGACTCAATCACCACCCTGGACATTCCATTCCAATGCCTGACCACTCTTTCCATGATTTTTTTTTTTCTAATATCATGTCTTAATCTACCCAGTTGCATCTTGAGGCTGTTCCCTCTTTTTCTATCACTACTTACCTGTGAGAAAAGACCACTACTATCTTCTCCACAACATCCTTTCAGGTAGTTGTAGACAGTGATGAGGTCTGTCTTCAGCCTCCTCTTTTTTTCAAACTAAACATCCCCATATCCTTCAGTCATTCTTCATAAGATTTATTCTCCAGGCTCTTCAATATCTTCATTGACCTCCTCTGCACTCACTCCAGAACCTCAGCTTCTCTCTTGTATTGAGGTGCCCATCTCTGCATTGTTAGTATATTGAAAGGAATTTATTTTCTCAGTATGTTGTGTTTTAACTACGTGTTAAGAATCACAGTTGACCTTACTATATGTTTGTTTTCTTATTTCTGCTGCTCCAGAGTGAAGGAATAGCTAAAGTTTGCAATGCTGCCTCTGGTTTTAAAGAGAGGAGTTCTAGATTTCTGTTATGGTTGGAATTACAAATACCGCATTTTATAAACATGAATATTTAAACATAATTTCTGACATGTTATGATTGTCCAACCAGAAGATGGTGAAGACAGTGATCTGTTTTTCTACTGGAATGGGACTGAAATGCTGCTGGAGAGCAGGAGAGTTTGCCATCAGCAGAGATTCAATGGGAGGTGACCCTGCCTATGGTGGGGGGTTGGAACTGGATGATCTTTGAGGTCCCTTCCAACATAAACCATTCTATGATTCTATGGCTAATTATAAACATATGGTTTTAACAAGAAGAGACTGTAGTGTAAAAACACATCTAAATTTTGTGCACTGAGCTTGTCTCCATCTTGCCTGGTTTCAGCTGTCCATTTATGAATTCTGTAAAGACACTCATAATTGTGGGTTGTTGAACCTGTATTTATAATTACATGGAGCTGCGTGTCATCACTGCTGAGCTAAGACCTGGCTCTATAGCTCAACTCAAAGAGGGGTGGTCAAAGGAGTTAAATCTGGTTGGCAACATCACTAGTGATGTTCCCCAGGCCTCAGTACTGGGGTGACTTCTCCTTAATATCTTTATCAATGATTCGGACAAGGCAAATGAGTGCACTAAGTAAGTTTGCAGGTGACATTAAATTGGGTAGGACTGTTTATCTGCTTGAGGGTAGGAAGGCTGTGCAAAGAAATCTGGACAGGTTGGACCAAAGTCAGTTGTTAGACGTTTAGCAAAGGCAAGTGCTGGGTCCTACACTTGGGTCACACCAACCCCTTGCAACACTACAGGCTTGTGGCATGGGCTTGAAAGTTGCCCAGTAGAAAAGGACCTGGGGGTGTTGGTTGACAGTCATTTGAACATGAGTCAGCGGTGTGTTCAGGTGACCAAGGTCGCCAGCAGCATCCTGGCCTGTGTCAGCAGGAGTAGGTAAGTGTTCATGCCTTTTTATTTAGCACTCGTGACACCGCACCTTGAGTAGTGTGCTCATTTCTGGGTCACTCACTTAGAAGAAAGGCATATAGCTGATGCAGCATGTCCAGAGAAGGACAATAAAACTGGTGAAGGGTCTAGAGAACAAGTCTTATGAGAAGCAGCTGAAGAAACTGGTGTTGTTTAATCTGGAGAAGAGAAAGCAGAAGGGAGTCCTTATTTCTCTCTACATCTACCTGGAAGGAGTTCGTAGTGAGATGGGTGCTGGTTTCTTCTCTCTAGTGCCAGGTGGTAGGACAAGAGGAAATGGCCTAAAATTGTGACAGGAAAGGTTTAGCTTGGGTATTAGGAAAAATGTATTTGCTGAGAGTGGTCAGGCATTGGAATAGATTACCCATGGAGATAGTGGAGTCACTATCTCTGAAGGTGCTGAAGAAATCTGTGGACATGGCACTTTGGGATGTGATTTAATAGCCGTGGTGGTATTAGGCTGATGGTTGGATTTAAGGATCTTAAAGATCTTTTCCAACCAAACAAATTCTATAATTCTACAATTCTATGGTCAATTGCACTTGAACCTTCATTGTCTAATGGATTCATTCAGTTTAACTTTAAACACCTGGTCAGGGTGTGGGATCAAAACTAGTGTGCTCTGTCATCCATCTTTTTGTGTCCATGTTGTGCTTAATAGTCTTCTTATAATGTAGCAAGTGGCATCCACAGGGAACTTAGAACACCTGCACATCCTGTCTGTTCTGGCATTAGATTATGCAGGTCATCTCAAGATGGTGCTTGAATTCTGGGATTACATTTGTATACTGTACATAAAAGACAAGGTATCTTCTATTGCAAAGGCTAAAATTGATCTTGTTCCTTTCTGAGAGGCACTGTAATGAAAAATAATAATTCGTTCAGACATTCATTAAAGACATGATTAGGACATGAAGACACACTATTGAGACACAAGGAGACTGACTCTGAAATACTGGATATACTTCATTGACTTTTTGTCAGGCTGTGTTGTTGTCTCATCAGACCCATGCTTATATGCAAGTCTCTAGTGCAATCTGGCCAGTTTTAACAGCTGCGTGTAGACTTTTGGAGGGTAGAACAGAGGAAGCTGCATCCCCTTTCCCCACTTTATCTTGCTCCTGTGTTGCCTGCAATATGCTGTGCTTCTCAACAATGACTGTGGCTAGGACACCAGTCAGGTTTATTAGGCAGCTTCAGTTTTTGAGGATGCAAGTGCCTGTACTGTCCAAAGAACACTGCAGTTTTCCACCCTTTTAAAACTCTGCCTACTTATGGTCACACAGGAAAACAAAATGATTAATATCATGGCATTGTTGTAATGGGCCTGATGGGTCAAAATAGGCTTACACATCGGCTGGCTTGTCCAGACGTTTTTCTGCTCTCCTTCCTTCTGTTTTGGGGAGAGACTGAGAGACCATGGCTTGGCCAAACTTGTTTTGCTCCTGCTTGAATCCTGTGGTAAACAAATATATGCGTTTGGATTGTGCCAACCTTGTGCAATGCCTGTTTTTTCCCAAAATTGGATAGAGCAGGCCTGTGGCTTCACCTAATATGGTCAAACTTGTCTAACTGCCATTATGATTGGCTATTCTGTGTCCAAAAGCCCATTAGTTTCAGGCATTGATAAAAAGAGATGAGCAGAGAAGACAATGTGCTTTGCCATTGTATTTGTGTTCTGCTGCTGTATCTGTGCCTGCTTCTGTCTGACATTATTGTTCTCTGCCACTGGCAGTGATAATGCCTTATTGTTTATGGCATTAAGTTATAACACAGCACTTGTGCTGGTTTGAACTAATTGGAGGATTTGAGTAAGAAATTAGACTATTGGCTGAGAGAAGTAAACACAGTATGTCACTCCACCCGAGTTTTACTGAGAAAGAAAGAAATTGTTTTTAAAGTGCTGTACCCAAAACGCAGATAGCAGACAGTTTCTGACCATTCTGGGCTGCGGCTGCTCCTCTTGCATGGTCTCCCTTTCCCTTTGTCTTGGTAGCTAATTCAGAGTAAAATTACTAACTTCTCTCCTATGTGTTGGTTTGAGCTAATTGGAGAATATGAGTGAGAAATTAGACTATTGGCTGAGAGAGAGTTAAACACATTGTGTCACTTCACCAAGTTTTACTGAGACAGAGAAAAGAAATTGTTTTAAGAAATGTTCTCAAAACATTTGGTCTGCGCTGGCTCCGGCTGCTCTCTTCTTTTGTCTCTCGGGCTTGCTAACTAAATTCAGAGTAAAATCACTAAAACAACTAACTTTTTCTCCNTTTCTGAGTTTTAGCCAGGGTTTTAAAAAGGTGGGGGGGGCAGGTAACTGCAAACCCACTACACTCCTACTACTAATCCCCCTGGCCAATCTACTTCAGCTTATCTGCAGCATCAACAGATGGTGAGATAAGACTGGGGAAGGGGGGAAAGGTGGAAGAGGGTGTTTGGTTACCCTCTCTTGGGGATTTTGGTCTCTGGGAAGTCTGTGGTGTCTGTATTACCTTTTCATTGTATATATCTGTAAATATCTGCTATACCTTGTAAATATTTCCTTGTATATTGTGCATTGCTGTAAATATAAAGCTTCATTTATTAACTTCCAGTGTTTTTGAGTCCTAGCCGGGGTTTATAAAAAGGTGGAGGGGGCAGGTAATTGCTAAACCACCACAGCTCCACTGAGCATCCTGGAAACTGCCTGCTTCAAGTTTACCAGGAAGAGCTTTAGTCACTATGCTGGTTTCAACTAATTGGAGGATTTTTATAAGAAATTAGACTATAGGCTGAGAAAGGAAAACATTGAAGGTTCTACTTCACTCATAGGCTACTGAAAAATGTATAAATGTTAAAACTCAAACAAAGATAAGACAGAGAGCATTTGAGCCATGCTGGCTATGATATCTCTCTCCTTTCAGTCTTAGTTGGATCTGTGCAACTTTACTAACTACTTTCCTGCCAATTTACCTCTCTTATCTGGCACATAAGACAGATAGTGGGATAAGATTGGGAAGAGGGAGGAAGTTGGTAGGGTAGTTGGAAACACTTCTTAGGGATTCTGATCACTGGGAGGGATGAGGTGTTTCTGTATTACCATTTTACTGTATATATCTGCAAATATCTGTAGTGTATTGTAAATATCTGCTTGTATATTGTGCAAATTGATACTGAAACTGTGCATCACAGGCAGTACAGAACTAACCATGCCTCTTTGTTGCCCATTCACCAACTGGAAAGTCAGGAGATCATTGAGAAAGCCCACTCACCTCTCAACAGTCCAATTTGGCCCGTGGACAAGGCTAATGGAGACTGGTGCCTCACAGTAGATATTAGTGCCCTCAATGAAGTGACTCCACCCATGATTGCAGCTGTAGCAGACATGCTGGAACTCCAATATGAGCTGGAGTCGAAGGAACCCAAATGGTATGCTACCATAGACATTGCTAATGCTTTCTTCTCTATCCCCATATCAAAGAAATGCAGGCTTCAGTTTGCATTCACCTGGAGAGGAATCCAGTATCAGTTCAGCTGTTACAGTCCAACCTCAGGATTGGAAACACAGTTCAACGATCTGTCACTCAGTGATCCACGACACATTGGAGAAAGGTAAAGCTCCAGAACACATAGAATTCATCGACGACATCATTGTGTGGGGCCAAACTGCTGAGGAAGCCTTTCAGAAAGGTAACAGAATAATTGACATTTTGTTGCAAGCAGATTTTGCTGTAAAGAGAGACAAGGTTAAAGGACCTTCCAGAGAAATTCAGTTTCTGGGAGTGCAGTGGGAGGATGGTCACCATCACATTCCACAGGATGTGATAAACAAAGTCTCCACCATGGCAGTTCCCACAAAGAAAAAGGACACTCTATCTTTCTTGGGTGCACTGAGATTCTGAAGACTACACATTCCTGGATTCAGTCAAATTGTCAAACCACTGCATGATGTGACTTGTGAGAGAAAAAATTTTGAGTGGGGACCCTGAACAGCAATCAGCCTTTATCAGATAAAGCGAGAAGGAGAAGTAGTTCAGGCTGTGGGCTTGGGGCCTGTACGACCTGGTCAGGACATTAAAAACATTCTGTACACGGCTGCGAGTTACAATGGTCCAACTTGGAGTCTTTGGAAGAAAGTTCCAAATGAAACACATGGTCGTCCACTTGGTTTCAGGGGTAATAGCTACAGAGGTTCAGAGGCAAATTATTCCACAACAGAGAAAGAAATACTATCAGCCTATGAAGGAGTGAATGCAACTTCTGAAGTGACAGGAACTGAGTCACAATTACTTTTAGCTCCTGGGTTGCCAGTTCTAAACTGGATGTTCAAAGGCAAAGGTTCATCACTGCATCATGCCACAGATGCAACCTGATCTAAATGGATGGCTTTGATAACCCAATGAGCATGCATTGCATGGGTAATCTTGATCAACCTGGTCTGGTAGATGTGATCACCAACTTGCCAGAAGGCACAGACTGTACATAACCTCCAGAGGAGAAAACATTTCATGCTAAAGAAGCTCCTCCCTATGGTGATCTTTCTGATCAGAAAAAGAACCATGCTTTGTTCACAGATGTTTCCTGTTGTCTTGTTGGGAAAAGCAAAGATGCAAGTCAGCAGTGTAGAGTCCTACCAGGAGAGTTACTGAAGCGAAAGATGGAGAAGGTGAATCCAGTCAATTTGCTGAAGTAAAAGCAGTCCAACTTGCTCTTGATGTGGCTGAATGTGAAAATTGGCCTATCCTTTCCCTCTACACCGACTCATGGATGGTAGCCAACGCTCTATGGGGTTGGCTATAGGACTGGAAAAAGTGTGGCTGGCAGAAGAAGGGAAAGCCTATTTGGTGTGCTGATCTATTTCAGGACATTGATGAATGACTGAAGAGAATTCCAGTGAAGGTGTGGCACGTAGACACACACATGCCTAAAAGCAAAGCTACTGAGGAACATCAACACAATCATCAGGCAGATCAAGCTGCTAAAATTTCTCAAGTTGACACAGTGCATTTGATCTTGATTGGAAACAGAAAGGTGACCTGTTCTCAGCTTGGTGGGCCCATGATTCATCTGGACGTCAAGGCAGGGATACAACATACCAATGGGCACATGATAGGTCAATTGACTTATCCATGGACGCTATTACCCAAGTCATACATGACTGTGACATCTGTATTGCTATTAAGCAGGCTAAGCAACTCAAGCCTTTATGGTATGGTGAGAGATGGTCAAAGTACAAGTATGGTGAAGAGTGGTAGATTGATTACATTGCTTCACCTTGTTCTGTTTCTGGCAAGCAGTATGTGCTAACGATAGCAGAGGCAAGTACCGGATGGCTGGAAACAAAGTGGCCTAAGGTAAAGAGGAACCATAGGAAATATTGAGTACAAACATATTGGAAATGTTATAAGCAACTGCAAAGAAGGTCTTAAAATGGAGGGATGTAGACAGACCTCTCTGTTTTGCTAACAACTTTATGTTAAGCCTGGTTTAATAATAAAATGTTCATAGGCATCTGGTACAGTTATTGATTTGTTTTATCTCTTAAGCTCCTATTAAATGTGAAGGATTTTCTAAAATCTTGGTTTATGTCATAAATCAAATCATTGCCTGTTTCTCCTAGCCTGCCACCATGTTCACTGCTCTTCAGGAGTAAGCTTTTTGGCAGACATTTTTTGCTGTGCTATAATATGTGAATGCTACTTTGTTTTGAACATTTTCAGCTCTGTCACAAGATGACACACTAAGAATGGCTAATTCTCAACAATTATAATTTCAGTGCCTTTTCTGCTGTCACAAAGAAATCTTTCAGAAATCCATTGTTGAGATGCCCAGTTCTTTATCTGAAACACTGCAATCATGTTTCCTCTCCTATTGATATGTCAAGTCTTTATATGCTTATCCTTAGAAAAATGACTAATACATCATTGTGTTGTTAATCTTAGTATTTGTTACAAAAATAAAACTGGACTTTCAAAGAAAAGCTTTTTGTGGTTATAAATAGAAATATCAAACAGTGGTTTCTGAAAGAAAAGTCAGTATTTAAATTCTGGTCTTCCGCATGCCTTCACCTAATTTACACATAGCCTGAAACTTTAATTCCAGTTGAAACATATATCTGACAGGAAGCTGGCCTGCTTCCAGAATCCTCTTCTTTGTATTACATAAAGAAATCATCCTGAGTGTGTTAAACCACTGATTTTCATCAGGAGTGCCAAGCCACTTCCAGCCCCTTGCTTTATGTTTTCTGAAACTACTTATTGATGTATCCCTCTCCAGACCTCAGGACTCATACTACAGTGGAGAAAAAATTATGATGTTGCTGCACTTTTTGCTGCCACCCTCACATTGTTCCTGTGGTTCTCTGTTTTCTGCCTTTCAAACCAGAGACACAGTGCACAAGGCTAAGTAAATGTCTAACTTGATTCTGTGTGGAAAAGAGATTTTTTCTTTGTTTTGTTTTTGAACTACATCAATTGTAGTGTTTAGAAACTACCAAACAGGAGAATTCTTTGCAGTGATATTTTTAAAAAAGAGATCACCCACAGCCTAGCATCACTCTGCGCCTCTTGCATGAGGAAGTTAGTTTTACTTTGCTTTAAGAGAATGATGGTTCCTTCTGCTTAACTGCAGTAAGACTAATGCTTTCCTGGAAATCCTAGATGCTGCCTCTAGTCCTCAAAAGTATATGCAATTTTATTTTGTTTGATTTGGTTTACAATTTATGTTCCAAGACAGTATGCGATACCAAACTCAGACATATTCAAAACTACTGGACTAAATTTTTATGATTGTATTTCAATTTCAGTTTTAATAATATCTATAGATCTTACCAAAATTCTTATCATGTTACAGAAAGTATAGTCCAAACAGTAGCCTGGGAAGTTTCCCATTTGGTTTCTGTGAAACAGGACATATTTTAGATGAGAACATGAGCTGGATCTTCATTTTCATATTAATTTTAAAGATTGAATTATCAGTGCTTTTTACATTGTTTTTTTTGACTGCTTCCCTTGTGACATGTCATTTTCTCTTTCCCTTCAGTGTAAAAACTACAGATATTGACATTCTTTAATCAAAAGAGGGAACATTAGAGTGATCTTAAAATGTAACTTGGATCTAGTAAATAATTTTGAAAGTATTTCTGTTTCTTGGCATGAGTAAAGAATATGCAATAGCTACTCTAGGGCTGAATTAAGAATATGGCTACTTACTTTCCTGCTTAGTTTTAAAACTCTGCTTTAGAAACTCTCATTCAGTGGATACTGGGGACAGATAAACTTTTCCTCAGGAATGTGAATTTTTTCTTTGTGCCTAATGCTTTGCTAATGGGCATGCTCATAGTTGTCAGCTCCTGGATCCTACCAAGGCCTGGCTGAGATTCTGATATCAGATATTTTGCCTACATTTTCTAGAAAGCTTAATGTGGTAGAGTTCTCCATGTACTCTACAGCCAGCTTCAGGTCTGTTTAAAAATCTGTTGAAATTAAAAGGAGGGGAAATGGAAAAGACCCTGGAGGTACAAAAGGTTTAAATAGAGCTATGTATGATAAGTTGGAGCAAGCATGGATCTTTTTTTAGAACCGACACCAATGCATTATTGTGAAGCATGTAAGCATAAAGGCATGTTAATGAGTTTGACACATTTTCCAATTTAAGCTGTTAGAGGGATGCTATTTTTGCTGTATATGAACCCAAAATTTCTGTAAGTAGAGACATTATGAGCAGTCTGATTTACGCAGTTTCAAATACTGCTTCTACTATCTCTGGTGATTAATTTTATCATACTTTTATCCTGTGCAACTAAAAGTGCTCTTATTGGTCCTAGAGTAGTCACTTCTCTATGCTAGTGCCTCAATACTTATTTTTATTTCCTTGCTCATTTATTAGATAATGACAGAACATACAAAATGTTCCACCAAAAAAGGGAAGGATGGCTATAAGCCTGCAGTTATGCTGCTAAATTCTCAAGGGCGGAAAAATAAAATAAAATAATTATTTGTTAATAAGAAAGTTATTAAAACACTGACTTAATTAGTTTGCCTTTCAGAATTTCTTGCTGTGGGTTGTCTTTATCTCAGCAGCTTCTCGTAAGCTAAAACCAACTCTCCCTGCATGCAAGTATTAAAGAAATTTTAATGGTCTGCATAATTTTCACAAGAAAATTAATTAAATCCCCATCTATTTCTAGTGGCTATCAATCTCATGGCTCTCCAAGCCAAGCTATACTTTCCTTCTCTTTTCCAATACAGTAATGTGTTACAAATTTACAGGAGAGTAATTGCATTTTCATGCCCATGGCTTCTCATGCATTCCATTTTAGAAGGCTGAATGGCTATTTTTATTGATAAGGCAAGAAGTTAGAACCATCTTAAAAAATCCCCCTGTTGACCTTTTATTTTCCCTGCTTGTCGTAAACTGTCTAACAAAAGAGCTGCTGGAAGTGTATTTTCTGACAAGTGCTGTGACATCATTAGGCCTTTGAGTTTAGTGGCCCCAAGTTTTAATTAAATGTCAAACAAATACCATTCAATTCTTCCAACAAAAACAGGGTGCTATTTGCAGAAAATCTTGTCATGTCACCACTTTACTTTACTTGCTTTGTCTCTGTCTAGTGACACACAGTGACATGTCACAAGATAATTCCACTGAATATATTAAAAAATAAATAGTTATGTGTTGAGCACCCACAACAGTGGATATCATAAGGTGACATAAAACTGTGGGTATTATAAGATGATATACAAGCTTTTTGTCCCGGTATTATTTAGTTAAAACTGATTGTTTCTGGTATCTACCATCATAACTCTTTGCTGCCATATAATTTATTTCCTGAACTTTTACCCTCATGATACTTTGCTCCAGGCATCACTTCCACTGCGATGACAGCAGCATGGCACTGAACATCCACAGCAGATTCAGCTCAACCCATGAGAAATGTCTTGTTTCCTATGTTTACTATGTGGGTAATGGTCAGTGGAAGCAGAAGGTCTGAAACAAGTTTACCTTGGCAGTTGGATGAGAGAAAAATGTGTTCAGGAAAACTTGAATTCCTGTCAAGTGATGATCTCTCATGGAATCCATGCCGCTCATCAAGATGCAATAGATCCAGAATTAGGGACTGACTATTTAGGTTTCCACTTTTGTTTGTTTCTTTTCAGCTGGTTTTGATTTGTGTGTTGGGTTTTTTATTTTGTAGTTGGTTTCTTTTTTTTTTTTTCTTTCCCAACTTCAATGTGGAGGTATTTTTTTGTCTCATAGGAATAATGGGATCGCCTGAGGACACCATCTTTCTCCTGTGTGGCTCAACAACATTGCAAGAGAATCATGACCTAATGGAAACCATGTAAGCTTAGCAGAGCTTAAAAATTATGTAAGAGTCAGGTACATCTCACTTGATCAGTTATGCTAATTTCTGAAGCTTAGCTAATGGATATATTCAATTCCTCTTTTTCAAAATTTGGCTAATCTGTACGAAATGTGATGTAGAAAAAGCAAATTTCCCCCAGTAATTATTGAAAGCATACTTCAGCTCTCAGTTGCTTTAGTATACTGACATTAATTTTAGTGTGTTTACTTTCAAATCATGTAAATCTAAGATTTATATAATACTCTAATAGTACTCATAAAATATAAAACTGTTCCCTAAATTTTGGGTTTAAATTCCAGTTTTCCAGAGCCTTTACTATCACAATGTTAGTTAGGATCCTCTTCTGCCTTCTGTACATGAATATGGTACCTTCTATCCTTCAACTCTGGGAATCTTCCCTGCACATTATCTTTTGAGAAGACAGTGACAATGTTGAAGGCTAAAAGGAAGACTAGAGAATCTGTTTCCTGAGGTGGGGAGTAAAATTAGTAAGAGATGAATCCCCCTTGTGTTCTAGATGAGTTGTCAGTGATTTAGAGAGGCTAGGTGCCCCTGGATAGGCATGCCAGTTAGGATGGGTTGCTATAGGTCTAGCATCAGACACATGAATAGCCTAGTTTGCTGTAGATTCAGATTCATTTAAACAGTCAGATGCACAAATAACATAATTCATTTACACCTGCAACATATATACAGATTCTCTCTGATTGCTAGTGATAGGGACTTCACTGCAGAAATCACTGTACAGCTTTAAGAAAACACATTTGTAACTACTGATGTAATTACCTGGGACAAAATATACTTGGTAGAGACACGAAGGCACAGGTTACTGAATAGACATTCCTTCAGGGCTTCAACCAGTGTTCCTGTTTTAATCCTGTCTCACCATGGGGGTGGCGAGACACTGGAACAGGTTGCCCAGGGAGGTTGTGGAAGCCCCATCCCTGGATGTTTTTAGGGACAGGCCGGATGGGACTCTGAACAACCTGATCTAGAGTGAGGCATCCCTGCCTGTGGCAGGAGAGTTGGAACTGGATAATTTTGGAGGTCACTTCCAACCCTGACAATTCTGTGATCCTGTCAGAAACATGGACAACTGGGCTTTCGACCAGTCACAGGTTTCTGATTTAGGTTTGAATACTTAATCAGCAGTTATGTTTTCCTATTTCAATACCTGTGCTTCCAACAAGAGTCATAGCTCCAGTCTTCATCTTCTGGCCTGTACCTGTGACCAGATGGTCTAGCAGTGCAAAATATGTGCTACAAGATAAAAAGGAAAGTGTTGTCCCTTCTTACTTTAATAAACTCTTCAAAGAAGGGCTAATGTGCTGAACAAATGTGTGCATTACAGGTCTTGCTTTGGGGCACAAAACAAACACTGTTAGTATCAAACTAGCATTAAAAACATCAACATCTTACTGTGTTGGTTTTTGAGTTAACTGCCCCCTCACACTTTTGAATTCACCCAGACTAGACTCAGCCAGCTGGAAGTTAAGGAATGAAGCTTTATATTTACAGCTTAGCACAATATACAAGTAGATATTTACAATACATTACAGACATTTACAGTTATATACAGAAATATAAGTAATACAGAAACACAATAACCCTCTCAGAAATCAGAGTCCTCAAGAGGGGTTCCCAACCACCCTTCCACTTTCACTGCACCCCCAATCTTATCTCAGAATCTACCTTACTTGCAAGGTGAACTGGAAAGATTTGTGAGGAGGATTAGAAGCAGAATTGATAAGTTAGGTTACACAGATCCAGCTAGAAGCCAGGGAGAGAGAGACAGAGTCTGCAGACACTGTCTTATCTATGTTTACGTCCTTGCTTTTATACATCTCCAAAAACTTGAGCGAAGTAGATATCACCATTGTTTTCTTTTCACAGCCTATAATCTATTTTTTCTCATTAAAATATTCCAGTTAGCCTCAAACAAGCACACCTATCAAAACATTACTTTGTCAGGTCTGAAGTACTGTTTCGTTATTGTCTCTGAGACCCAGAGGAGAATCTGAGAGAATGTTGCTCTAATTTAGAGTGCATGAGTGCTGGGGAGCCAGACATGACCCACCTCATACACCTGCCTTCTCTTCTCCTGGCATTCAGACAGTGTGAAAGGAAATGGACTGTCTCTTGCCTGCATGGATTAATCCCAAAGAAACACAGTACTGATTATGTATGAAATTACTAACTGTTGTGGAAAGCATGGGCTATCAAATTTGTAAATACCTGTGTGTGTAGGCATATACTGGACTTAGATGTTTATGTGACTGGATTGCACTCTCCCAAGTGGCTGTTCTTACATATAATAGGTGGTATAATCTCAGAAGGTAAACCACATTTTCAACGAGTTTCTCAAAGATTTGGCATTGTCTTAATTTTCATTATAATTTGCTTAGCACAGAAAAGCAGAGTTAGAAAACTCACAGCAAAACATATTGACATTTCAAACCTTTTTCACCCACATTATTTATGGTTTCTTGCCTTTATGAGTTTCACTGAAAGTCTTATTTTGATTTTTGTTGAGCATTTGAAAACTATTAAGCTGAAAAATACACTATCTGTGCTGCCTGTAATTGGCTCTTAAATGAGCCCAATTCCCAATGAAATGTTTTTTACATATAGAAAAAAATTACCAAAATTTTAATAGAAGCTTTGAAAGTACATTCCACTGTGCAAAATCAAGAGGAGAGTTACGGTATAAAACAATTTGAAATACACTTTTCCCCTTAAAAATAAGGCATAAACCTTATATAAAGAGTAATGAAAATCTGTTTACTGGGCATGGTTTTCTGTGGTTAATTCAAGACACAAACATTACTGATGGATGGAAACAATAGTTCTTTTGATGGACTGGAAATTCACATGCTGTGTTCTACTTCAGTCCACCTGGATCTAAACCAATTCAATGCCTGCATTTTAGGGCCCAGGTTATGAGCTGGTCTCAAGTTTACTGTCTAGCAGACAGCTTAATATGTTTACGAAACCAGCAGCATAGTTCAACTGCTGTTAGCACTGTTGATAGAAAAGCAGAAGGATTAAAATGCTGTAAATAGTCCTTGATGTCTGGTATTTCACTCATTTTAGACCTGACACTGATTGTTGTATTAAATATGGGGAATTAATAGAAGCTTTTTCTCTCAGATATGCAACAGTAGTTAACTGACATAAATGTAAGTATGACGATAAAATTTGTGACTAAATAGAAAGAGCCAAACAATTCAATGTAATGTTCTTGAGATTGACTCTGATGCAAGACAATACAGAGCATTAAAAAAAATGCACACAACCCCCCATCCCCCTGCCCAGAACAACTGATGTAGTTACAACTTAGTTAACTTTCCTTTAATTTAAGGACACATGTTACAGAAATGGAATTTCAACCAAACTATGTGGCTGAAATTTTAAGCAGTTTTTATGTAGCACCATGTTTTTCTTACACACCCATGTTTGCTCTTTACTGTCCCAAGATGTTATCTGTAAAATGTCATAGCTGATAGATACACATGATAAGTAACTTTTTTTTTTGAGAGATCTATATTGTTTTTATATTGTCAGTAATCATAGATTTCACTGAAATAAACACCTATTGCTTATCCAGAATGATTTTAATGAAAACACGATTCTTCATAAAAGAGTCTACTTGAAAGTGGCGTTGAAAAGCCATCAGATGTGAGAACAGGTCTTGCTGACTAATGGTAGCTTTGGCTGTGATCCAGTGTTGATCAATTTTGACTAGGAAGAGGTCCTTGGAGGTGTGACTGTTGGGCCTTCCTAGGAACCTGATCCTGTGTCTCACTGATGAACAAAGGCTGGATCTCAATTTAGAATTCCATGAGTCAGGGTCCTTCCTGGCAATAATTCATTACTGATGTTAAAGTAATGCCTGGAATATTACCTGCTTTGTACTGGGCCTGGTACCGTTTGTCATTGTACCAGCATATAATATAGCAAATGGATGCATGTTCATGAGAGGCTTTTAAAAAGTCCCTTGCACCTGGAATTGCAAATGAAAGGTAACATATCCACAGGAGAACTGCATTTGAATCTGAGTGGTAGTTCACTGTAGCCCTAAGTGAAAGCCTGCCATTGAAGAAGTATTTTTTTTCTTTCTGAAGAAGTAATATTATTTGGGGTTTTTTTGTTGTCTTTACAGGGCCTGTGACTTTACTGCAAGCTTTTTTCAGGGGTATGATGCTAGATCTTGATTTTTCACACATCAAAGCTTGAGAAAGCTTTTGGGATTTTTCCGTCCTTTTCTTTGGGGGCAGACTTGGGCATTGGTTTAATTGAATAATATAGGAGAATTGACCTGTGAAAATATTTCATGACTTATCAACAGCTGATAGTCCACAATGCTTTCTGCAAACTAGTCTCAAAGAAGCTATAGCTGTCCAAGCATCTCACAAAGGGTGTTTTCAAACTTGTGTTGAACAGGAATTCTCCCTTCTTTAACTCTGAAAAAGCACTCAATATTCTTAATCTTTTGTGGGGTTTTTTTGGTGCCTTTTTAGTTTTTTTAATATTTGGAGAGCTTTGAATGCTTTGTTGTTGCTGTTGTTATTGCCCATCACCAAATTTCATAACCCCTTTAAGAAGAGAAAGATAAAGCCCACAAATGACCAGCAAGGAGCAAGTCACTTGCAGAATTTTATGAATTACAAGTCACTGTGATAGCTAAGCACTGAGCAAGGTTTTTAAAGAAGCATTTATATTTTTGTTGCTAGCAGCCATTTTCACTTAACACATAGACTGTGTAATTTCTTAACTGAGATAATCTGTCAGATTTAATTATTACAGTATTTGATAGATAGGGTGGTGCTCTGGTTAAACGTCTAGTTTGGAATGAAGAAGGTTGAAGTTTAAAACCTAATTTGTCCTAAATTTGTTGTTTACATTATGATCTGGGCAGACCATTTAATTTTGATGCCTATTAATTGCCTTTCTCCTGAGGGTTCTCAAAGTGAGGCTTTTTCCTTCCTGTGTATGTGAATATCCACAGCAGACAGGAATTCTCATCAAGAATTGTTTTAGGGTGTCCTGGAAGGCTAATCAGCCTAAAATATGTCCTGGCTTGCCTCAACCTTCTGCTGATGGGGGAAACAAGGACAGGAGGGAAACAAAGGCTTGGGCCATTATGTCCCCTCCCAAAGTGATAAACAGGTACCCACAGGTGTTTGTGCATGTGTGTCTTGCCCAAATAAGGGCAAGCAAGCCCTGGTTTCACTTAATATGGTCATCTGGCAAAGTGCTTTTCTGGTTGGTGAATCTCTGTGGCCAAAGGAGCCATTACACTTGGGCAAATAATATAAGTGGAGCTACATTGCAAGCAGTTTGCTGCTCTGCTCTGCCCTGCTTCACTGCTCTGCTCAGACAACATGCTCTGTTTCATGCTTCAGACCAGCTTATCGCTGATGTTTTGAGCTTGAACTACCTGGAAACTTAAGTGCTTCAAGTTTACCAGGAGAAGGCATTAAGTGCCTCATGACGTGGTAAGAAGTGTCACCAACATTGTGTTCTCTGCACATCTACAAGACACCCTGCTTGTACCTCTGCAAACCTTCGTGCCAAGTCTGGAGTCTAAGAAGAACCAGGATCAGGTCAGAGATTGTCTGCCTCTTTCCCAGCACACTGCTAGAGCCTGGGAAAACCTAGAAGCCTCTCAACAGCTATCAAGACACCAACAGCACTCCTTTCAAGTGTTTGAAACTGCCTGGAAACTGTACTTAGCCCCAGGAATCCATAGATAATGCTCACTTTCATATTCATAAGCTTCTCTATAACTGAATTCTATTGTGCTTTCTGCCTTAGCAGAAAGGAGCCTCTTGGGTCTCCCTCGATGGCAAGCAGCGTATTGACTGCAAGATACTCTTTCCTAAAGAGTTAATGTCTGTTATATTATTGCTAGTTATTTCTTAAGTGTTCTAGATTCTCTGTTTATTTCCCTCTGTGTAATACTTTCAATGAATGTGCAAAGAACCTATTAAAAATTATGGTCTGTGGAGACATTGCTAAATATAAAAATTAATAAACAATATTAATTTTTAAATAGATCCAGCCCATACTGTTACATAGGGTATACGTATGAAGCTCAGTTAGAAAATGTTTTTGTGTTGGTTTGAGCTAATTGGAGAATTTGAGTGAGAAATTAGACTGTTGGCTGAGAGAAGTAAACACAGTGTGTTACTTCATCAGAGTTTTACTGAGAAAGAAAAAAAGTTGTTTTTAAGAACTGTTCTGAAAAAAACCAGGTAGGAGATGGCTTCTGTCCGTTCTGCATTGCAGCTGCTTCTCTTGCATGGTCTCCTTTCTCTCTTTGTCTTGGTAGCTAATTCAGAGTAATTCTACTAAATACTTTCCTGCTACTAATCTCCCTGGCCAATCTACTTCATCTTATCTGGAGCATCAATAGGTGGTGAGATAAGACTGGGGAAGGGGGGGAAGGTGGTAGGGAGTGTTTGATTACCCTCTCTGGGGATTTTTGTCTCTGGGAGGGCTGTGGTGTCTGTATTACCTTTTTACTGTATATATCTGTAAATATCTGTTATACCTTGTAAATATTTGATTGTATGTTGTGCGTTGCTGTAAATATAAAGCTTCCTTTATTAACTTCCAGTGTTTTTGAGTCCTAGCAGGGGTTTATAAAAGGCGGGGAGGCAGGTAAGTGCTAAACCACTACAGCTTTGAACTTCCATTTTCTTAGGAATATCACAAAGGGTAATACATGTACATAAACTTATTAGGTTAACTGATATCCCTCTACTGTATATATATATATTATTAATTCAATAAGTGATTTATTTCCTCCAATAAAAAGTACCTTTGTAGCATTAGGGTGAAGTCTTTACCTAATTCTAGTCAATCTATTATTTATATGTTTGTTTTATTAATTTTTTTTTTTTTTAAGACAAGATTTAATCAGCTTCTACTTACTTCTTTTAGACCTTAACCTTTTAACGGCCTAACTTCTGTCTAAAGTATCTTTCTTGTAAGATGTTAATGGCTGGTGGCTAGGTTACTGAACCAACTTTGTACTTGAACTGTATGTGCCTTCCTTCTTTTCTGTGGCTATTTATACATCTGATCACTTTCTTTAAGGCTAAATTCAAGAATAAAATTGTGTGCTCTTGACTTATGATGTTTCTATGCCCTTCATAAAAGCAGGAAAATGCTTCCATTTTGCTTTTACAGGCTACTTGTTTTCCCAAATGGGTGATACATGGATATCTATTGGCTTGCTATATATTTCAAGCATGTGCTTTTGTGCAAGGATTTTTCGGTTGTTTATTTCTGTTGCAGAGAATCTGAATGCAGGTTCTGTTCTCATACATGTTTTAGTGACAAGAAATGATGTTCTTATATGACTGTACGTTAATCTAGTCAGCTCAGATGTGCAGCTGGATTGGGGCTTGACAGGCTTTTGAAAAGCATTCACTGCTCCCATTGTGCTGGGGAGAATGATTTGTGAATGATGCTTAAATATCTAAAGTCATGTTGTGTGGTCTCTAGAGGTTCACCAGTCTACCAAATAGAGCTTTCACTGCTGTTTCTTTCTAGAAAGCTGAAAAGTAAAAGGTGACTTAGAAATATTCTTCTGCCTCACAATGAGATTAATCTTAGTCAAACTGCTTTTTCCAGTGCTGGCTTCTTTAGCAGGCTGCAGTGATTGTTTCAGATTATTTCTTCTCATTCCATGACTCCTCTTTCAGTGTAATGGAGAGTGATTATTTTCTTTCCGATACTACTTTGTGTTCAAGTCTAAGTGGACATTGGTATACCCTGAGAGTGCAGACTCATGGTACACAGTGACAGACTGATGTACAGGTTTTTGCCATGATCATTTCAATAACTCTTTCCTTCTTTCACTGACTCTTTCCTTCTCACATTTGGCGAGATGAGGCCATGTCTTCCACCTGGAATGGTCAGAAATACTTGGTGTTTTCATGTAAAAGAATGATTGCACTTCTGCTAGAAGTGTACCTCATAACATGCATATCATTGTTCCTTTAATTTATTTTGTTTATTTGAGATTTATTCTCCTGTGCTCCACTGCTCATTTTTTGCTAAAAAATAAGGGTGAAAATAACAGCTGTATTTGATTCATGTCAGAAATGTGGGCATTTAAGAATGTCAAAGTATTTTTATGTTTGAATTAATCAGTCCAGTACTTGTTACATCTACTTAATCTTAGCAGCTCTCTCTCAAAATCTATGATGAGTCTTAGTGTGGAAGAACTCATCTCAGCAGTAAAGCATATGTAAAAATACTTGAAACTGCACACTAGAGGAAATCAGAATATTATCTGAAAAGATCATGATATCATGAATACCTTGCATTGTTTCAGTATGTATGGTATGTTTATGTTTTCAGCTCTGTGTATAGTATTCATTTCACTCTTTGAAGAAAAAAATAAATGAGAAAGTTATAGAGAAAGGAAAAAAGAATGATCAAAAATGTTAAATTATTTCTGTTTGAGGTTTAATTAAACTAGTATGCCTAAGATTCAGAAATAAATGATCAATGGGTATGGTGGAAGGTCCAAATCATACTTAAAATGCATACCTAAAACACCTGCCTGAACACCCATCTGCTCCCCGCCC
>VWZI01016731.1:90191-129336 GCA_013396835.1 Psilopogon haemacephalus | reverse complement strand
ACTTCTCCTTCTTCCCGGGGCGGAAGAAACAGAGGATGGACAAAAGCACTGGCACCTCTCAGTCTGCCACACAAAGACCATATTTGGGAGTAAACACAGGTCACAATGCTAGGCATGTGCATCTCCTGTTGCTGTTGGTCAAAGGTACTTGTCAAAATGCTTAAAACCTAGCCAAATTGGTTTTTTTTTGCTGCCTTGGTAAGTTCAGGTGAGCTCTAGTATGTTTAAATCTGGCCAGGTCTAGGCAATGACCTAACAACGGCCTAGCAATGACTTGCAACAACCTGAGACATTGGGAACTGCTGGTCCACTGCTCCAGCCTGGAGGGCTGACCCCTATACTGTGCACTGCACCCAGTCAGACTGTTCCAGCCCATAAACCTGTTATCCTACTCAGCCAGATGGCTGGCTGCTCTGAAAACTTCCTGAGAGCCACTGAAGATTTACCACACATTCCTGGATCTTCTCAGACAACGCATTCAATTTAAACTATGCAAGCAGCAAGCCCCACTGCTCCATCACCATGTGACTGAGACTGTATTTTTTTTCCCATTTATGCCTCTACATACACTTTTTGGATCACAAACATTAAGACTCTAACCAGTGAGTAAATCTTACTCTCTTTTCTGAAGTTTGTAAAAGGTTTGGTTTAACCTTTAAGTGGCAGTTTATGCTGCAGGACTCTCTCCAGTTATTTAAATTTTCTAAAATATTTCTTATAAAATCTGAATCAATCTGATTGTATATATACATTCTTCAAAATTAGTCCAACCAATGGCATAACAGAATCTGTGTGTGTTACTTGTAAATAAGTTTTGGGAAATTTAAAAAATATATTTAATAAATTATTTAATAAATTTTACATCGGCCTCATCACAATTCGATTTTAACCCAGATTCAAATCATTCTATAACAAGGGGATATATAGCTCATAAAACCCAGAGCAATTTGGAATTGCTTTGTCTCTTCCAATACAAAACCCTATTATTATTAATTGAAACTTGCAGATAGTAATGCTAAAAAAAATAGAAAAAGAAGAAAGAAAAAAACCAAAAACATAATAAAATGATAATATGCAGTTTCTGCTACATGAAAAGATAACTATCTGCCAGCAGGGATAAAATATGAAGTACATCTAAAAGTGAATTGGTAGATCTGTGGGAGAAAAAGTTACTAAGGTGTATTTAGAACAGGGACATCGGCTCTACCTTAGAAATCCTTGTACTACAGATCTTTCAAATTGAAAATATTCTGAGGACATAATGCTGGGTATATTTCCTATGTGTCTATTGCTGCTCAACTTCTTTTAGGGAAATATACTCAGTTTTCTGTTCATTAAATCACACTTCTTTCCATGTGAAAGCATGGATGTAAGAAAGGCAAAGTACATCTATGTATGTGGGAAGAAAACAAGACTCTGAAAGTACCTTTTCCTATGTTAATTTTATTACTGGAAAAACACATTTATGTTATCCATAGTAATCTCAACAGCTGACTAAATGGTGCTTGACTTATACTTTTCTAACAGATCTAAGATCACCTTCTTTATGTAAAATCAGACCTTATTAGTCCTTGTATAGAACTTTCTTTTGCAGCAGATGTTAAGACAGTAATATTGTTTAGTATAAGAATAGACAGAATACGTGTTGATACTCAGCAAGAGGTACTTTCACATTGCATATTTGCTTTATGGCACATCAAATTTGGAAGGATACTCTACTTGGCATCAGTCAGTCACTGTGGAAATGCTCACCAGTATATATCATAGAATGGTTTGGGTTCAAAGAGACCTTAAAGATCATCTAGTTCCAAACTCCCTGCCATGGGCAGGGACACCTTCCATTAGACCAGGTTGCTCAAGACCCTGTCCAACTTGGCCTTGAACACTTCAAGGGAGAGGGCATCAACTAATTCTCTGGGCAACCTGTTCCAGTTTATCACCACCCTCACTGTAAATAATTTCTCCCTAATATCCAGTCTAAATCTACCTTCTTCCAGCTTAAAGCCATTCTGCCTTGTTCTATCAGTTCAAGCCCTTGTAAAAAGTTCCTCCACAGCTTTCATGTAGGCCCTTTTCAGGGAACAGGAGGCCACCAGGTCTCCCTGAAGCCTTCCCTTCTCCATGGTGAACAGCACCAGCTCTCTCAGCCTGTCCTCACAGGGAAGGTGCTCCAGCCCTCTGTTCTTCTTTGTGGCTCTCCTCTCCACCCACTCTAACAGTTCAAAGTCCTTGTGTTGGGGGGCCCAGAACAGAATGCAGTACTCCAGGTGAGGTCTCATGACAACAGAGTAGAGGGGCAGAAGTCCCTCACTCATCCTACTGGTCATGACAATATGATAGCAGTCTTTCAAAAGGAGTAAGTGTCCTGATACAGAAAGAAGCACATAAAATTGCAGATATAGATGATCACAGCTCTACTTATCTACTTGTATTTAGATATGTGCTTCATGGTTGTCTGATTAATTACTTCAGCTGAAACTGCAGGGAAACATCAGGTCGGCAGAAGGTAATTTAGTCCTTTGTGTTTCCACAAAGCAGCTTTGGATCTTTAATGGCAACAAGTGCTTAGGGATTTGACTTTGTATCTTGTATGGATATTTAGTTTTTCATTAACCGCATGATCCATCTAATATTCAAACATAATTAATTAACATGATAAATAGAGTGGTGAGTTTTAATTTCTTTAGCCTGGTGAATATGTGAATGGCTTGTTCAAATGCACTAAGGGAAAAAAAAAAAGCCACAGAAGCAATTAAGCATACTGAAACAGACTTGCATATATTTTCTATGGAGTGGTGTGGTGGTGTAGCAGTTACCTGCTCGCCCCCACCTTTTGATATAACCCCGGCTAAGACTCAGAGACAGCTGGAAGTTAATAAATGAAGCTTTATATTTACAGCAATGCACAATATGCAAGCAGATATTTACAATGTATAACATATATTTACAGATATATACATTGAAAGGGTAATACAGAAACACCACACCCCTCCCAGAGATCAAAATCCCTGAGAGAGGTTTTTAACCACCCCTACCACCTTTCCCCTTTCCCCAATCTTATTTCACCATCTGTTGATGCAGCAGATAGGTGGAGGTAGATCGGCCAGGGGGATTAGCAGTAGGAAAGAAGTTAGTGAAATTATTGAAAATCAGCTACTAAAGGCAGGGAAACACAGCCATGCAAGGAGAGCAGCTACAGCTCAGAGATGCCTGAAGCACTCTGACTTATCTATATTTGGGTTAAAACTCTTAAAACAATTTTTTTTTTCTTTCTCAGTAGAGCTCTGAGGGAAGTAGCATCATCTGTTCTCCTATCTCAGCCTCTAGTCTAATTTTCTCACTCAGATTCTCCAATTAGTTCAAACCAGCACAATCCACCCCTGTCTACTTACCTCAGAGTTTACTGAGAATTATCAATCTAATCTAATACAATATTTACAATAATGAATATTTACAAATTCAGTTAGTTCCAGATGTATCTTGGATGTAGATGATTCAAAAGCTCAGAAAACAGGAAACAGTTTGTCTCCTCATAGATGAGATCAGACCAGGGACTCCCAGGTCTGACCTTCTGCATAAACCACTCCTTGGACAGGTTTCCCTTCACCCAAGGGAAAAAATGCCCAGTTTTCCCTAACAGATTCTTTTCATGTACAACAGGAATTCTATCACCATCCACTGTTGGTACCAAATCTTATTGGGCAGTTCCTGCCCTGTTTACACAACCCCTACTGTTTACCAACTGGGTTGCTTGTGCTGAATTCTTGTCCCAGGTTTTCAAAGTTAAACCCCCCATGGCTTTTAGGGTGGTCTTTAGCAAACTGTTAGAGCATTCAATCTTTCCTGAAGCTGCTGCATAGTAGGGTATACGGTAGACCCATTCGATACCATGCTTTTGGCCCAGTTTTTCACAAGATTGTTCTTGAAATGAGTGCCATTGTCTGACTTGATTCTCTCTGTAGTTCTATGTCTCCACAGGATTTGTCTCTCCAGACCAAGAATGGTGTTACATGCAGTAGCATGTGGAACTGGATAGGTTTGCAGCCATCAGGAGCTGGCCTCTACCATCGTTAGCGTATAATGCTTGTCAGAATGAGAACGAGGTAAAGAGATGTAGTGCATCTGCTACACTGCACCATACTTGTACTTTGACCATCTCTCACCATACCATAAGGACTTTATTTGCTTAGCCTGCTTAATAGCAACACAGATGTCACAGTCATGCATGACTTGGGTAATAGCGTCCATGGATAAGTCAACTGACCTATCATGTGCCCATTGGTATGTTGCATCTCTGCCTTGATGTCCAGATGAATCATGGGTCCACTGAGCTAAGAACAGTTGACCTCTCTGTTTCCAATCAAGATTAAGGTTACTGTCACTGTTTGTGTCAACTTGAAAAATTCTAGCAGCTTGATCTGCCTGATGATTGTGTTGATGTTCCTCAGTAGTTTTGCTTTTAGGCATGTGTGCATCTACGTGCCACACCTTCACTGGAATTCTCTCCAGTCATACATCAGTGTCCTGCCATAGATCAGCACACCAAATAGTCTTTCCTTTCTTCTGCCAGCCACTCTTTTTCCAGTCCTTTAACCATAGAGCCATAGAGCATTGGCTACCATCCATGAGTCGGTGTAGAGGGAAAGGATAGGCCAATTTTCACATTCAGCCACATCAAGAGCAAGTTGGATTGCTTTTACCTCAGCAAATTGACTGGATTCACCTTCTCGATCTTTTGCTTCAGTAACTCTCCTGGTAGGACTCTACACTGCTGACTTGCATCTTTGCTTGTTCTCAACAAGACAACAGGAAACATCTGTGAACAAAGCATGGTTCTTTTTCTGATCATAAAGATCACCATAGGGAGCAGCTTCTTTAGCACGAACTGGCTTCTCCTCTGGAGGTTTTGTACAAACTGTGCCTTCCGGCCAGTTGGTGATCACTTCTACTAGACCAGGTCGATCAAGATTACCCATGCAATGCATGCTCATTGGGTTATCAAAGCCAACCATTTAGATCAGGTTGCATCTGTGGCATGATGCAGTGATGAACCTTTGTCTTTGAACATCCAGTTTAGGACTGGCAACCCAGGAGCTAAAAGTAATTGTGACTCAGTTCCTGTCACTTCAGAAGTTGCATTCACTCCTTCATAGGCTGATAGTATTTCTTTCTCTGTTGTGGAATAATTTGCCTCTGAACCTCTGTAGCCATGACCCCAGAAACCAAGCAAATGACCACGTGTCTCATTTGGAGCTTTCTGCCAAGTTGGACCATTGTCCCTCGCAGCCATGTACAGAATGTTTCTAATATACGGACTAGATCGTACAGGTCCGAAGCCCACAGCATGGACTACTTCGCGCTTTATCTGATCAAAGGCTGCTTGTTGTTCAGGTCCCCATGCAAAATGGTTTCTCTTACAAGTCACATCATGCAGAGGTTTGACAATTTGACTGAATCCAGGAATGTGTAGTCTCCAGAATCTCAGTGCACCCAAGAAAGACAGAGTGTCCTTTTTGTTTGTGGGAACTGCCATGGTGGAGACTTTGTTTATCACATCCTGTGGAATGTGATAGCGGCCATCCTGCCACCACACTACCAGAAATCCAGTTTCTCTGGAAGGTCCCTTGAACTTGTCTCCCTTAATGGTAAACCTGCTTGCAACAGAATTTCAATTATTTTGTTACCTTTCTGAAAGGCTTCCTCAGCAGTTTGGCCCCACACAATGATGTTGTCGATGAATTCTATGTGTTCGGGAGCTTTACCTTTCTCCAGGGCATTGTGGATCACTGGGTGACAGATCGTTGAACTGTGTTTCCAAACCTGAGGCGAACAGTTGATCTGATACTGGATTCCTCTCCAGGTGAATGCAAATTGAGGTATGCATTCCTTTGCTATGGGAATAGATAAGAAAGCATTAGGAATGTCTATGGTAGCATACCATTTGGCTTCCTTTGATTCCAGCTCGTACTGGAGTTCCAGCATGTCTGGTACAGCTGCAATCATGGGCAGATTCACCTCATTGAGGGCATGGAAGTTAATTGTGTGGTGCCAGTCGGGATTAGCCTTGTGCATGGGCCAAATAGGACTGTTGAAAGGTGAATGAGCTTTCTCAATGGCCTTTTGACTTTCTGGTTGACGAATCAGCTGATGAATGGGTAACAAAGAGGCATGGTTAGTTCTGTACTGCCTGTGATGCACAGTTTCAGTAGCAATTGGCAGTTCCAGGTCCTCTACATCATGATGTCCCACAGCTGCAGATTCATCTGAAAGTTCAGGTCTAATGGACAATTTCAATTTACCATACTCAATTTCTTCAAATGCTATACCTTGAAACAACCTTGTCTCAAAAAATCAATTCCCAGAATGCAAGGCACATCAGGACCAGTTACAATAGTATGCTTCTTCCACTCTTTACCAGTTAAACTTATCTCAGCCTCCAATTTAGTTAGTTATTGTTAGAATAATTGCAATTACTCTGAGGAGCTGAAGAAGTGACAGCTACTTTTCTGGCCTTGTTGCCTCTGTTTCTGCCACTCTGCTGTTCCCTGACTCTCTTTGAAAGGACTGAAGTAGGTTTACCATCCGATTTGTTCATGTTATCACCAAATTGGTCATGCGGGAGTATCCAGAGTGATGCATGTGATTGCTGGTGTCTAGGTGGAATTTGTCTCCTGGGCCAGAATTGCCTTGCAGGAGGTGGGCATCTGTTCCTGATAGCAGAAACATGCACCCATTCAGATGATGAAGGAATGGTATCCTTTGCCAGATTGAATATGGAGGTTTTGAGTTCCTCTTTCAGTTCTTTCATGCTATTCTTAAAGCTATCTTTTAACTCTGTAGCCATAGTTTTTATGGCAGAGACTAGGGCAGAACGTGACAAGCTGTCCTCTATCTGCCTCAGTTGGTCAGTGAACTCACCAACAGTGAGGCTTCCATTATCATCCTTTGATAGAAACTTGCTAGCCAAGATGTTAGCATAGGATGAAGGAGCAAGTTTAATAATCTTCTTCATGAGACCTGTCCCAAGAGGAACATTATCAGGCTCATGTATGGCATGATCTCCATAAAGCACTTCCTCCACAGCAAACTCCTTCAGAAGCTTATTCCATGCTCAACTGTGTTCCACTTCCTAGCTACCCATGGCAAGTCATCTCGGGAGGTGTATCTCATACCCACAGCAAACAGAAGACGTGTCCACAAGCTAACCATACACAGATTGGTTGCCAGGTGTTTGTTCACTCCACTCTCTTTTGCAAGTAGCTGCTTTGCAGACTTGTCTTCTACCTGTAGGGCATTTGCACCAATAGTACGGCATCTCACCAGCCAGCTTAGGATTGGCTCTCCTGATTCCCTTAAGTATTCCTTTCTAACTTCCCTGATCTCTCTAAGGGGATCATTAGAGTCTTGGATGTCATCCTTCTCCTCCTCTTCTCCTTGCTGGTCTGTTTGTACCTGGCCGAACAAAACTCTTCTAACAGCATTCCTAATTTCCAGAGAGCCATCCTCTGTCCTGTTGACTAATCTTATGTTGTCCTCATATTTAGATCTAAGCAAACCGGTCAGATCTTTAAGTTTCTCCTCTTCTTCTTCCTGTTGTATATCAGAAGCACCTGTTGCACTTCCTAGATCCTCTTTTGAACCATGTTGTGACCCAATTTTAGCTTTCATTTTGGCAGGGGCCAGTTTAACGGAAGATGGAGCTTATAATGAATCTCAATTTTGGGGGAACCTGAGCTGCTGGCATATTAGAGTCTTTTACATTGGAATCACAAATTGCTGTCTGAGAAGTCAAACTGCCTGCAGAAGGACTTTCTGCAGCTGTAGCAGTTGTTTGGGAACATTGACCCTGATTTACGTAAACAATTTTGGGACATTTTATCATTAACCATATGATCCATTTAATACTCAAACATAATTAATTAACATGATAAATAGAGTGCTGAGTTTTAATTTCTTTAGCCTGGTGAATATGTGAATGTCTTGTTCAAATGTACTAAGAAAAAAAAAAGCCACAGTATGTATTACAGAAGCAATTAGGCATACTGAAACAGACTTGCATATATTTTATAGGGAGTGGTTGTCATCCTAGTGATAAGGACATTTGTCCACTTGTGAAGGAAAATTAGGAATAGGAAAACTATTCTGCTGCTGGTTTCTCCAAAGTTTTTTGTGTGTTTTTGTTTCTTTGTTTTTAATCAGTATTAATTTGTTCTCATTTGTGTGTCCAAGTAGACTAAATGCCACTAAAATGTTGTACCTTTTGTGGCAGTGAAAATTTATTTTTTCTTTCAAGTAAAATCGACCTCAATTTTAAAAGTGCCTGCTGCCACAACATTTCACTTATTATCAGTTTTATTATTGTGTATCTCCTTATGGAAACCTTCAAAAGGTTAGAGAGGCAAACAACAAGGAAAACATAGTGACCTTTCACTACACCTGTCATCCTAGTGATAGGTGCTGTGAACTTTTACTGAATTGAAATAAGAGAGAATGTTTACTGCCAAAATTTTGATAAGCTTCACAAATATCCTTTGATCTGTGTTATCACTTCATCAGGATACATTGAGGAAAAAAAAGAAGAAATAAATCGTTAAACAGTGGGGTTAAGGGAACCAAAATGACAGACAAGAAGGCAAATGCTAGCTGAGATTCAGGCTGCAGGTGATCCTCAGTGCGGGTTGCACAGGTTTGTGGTTAATAGGCAAAGTGATTATTGTGGAATGGCCTTTCCGGTTACAAGGGTCTGGCTTTCTGCATCAAGTGCTCCTTCAAAACAGGAAGTATCTTCTGTTTTAGGAAGTGCAATTTATCAACATCACAGTAATGATGGATTTTGTACCTGCAAGATTTTGTTAGTCAGGAAATATACAAGTGTTCATATTTTTCCCTTTCTGATCTAATCCACCTGTTTTTCTCTACCCCCAATTACATGTTCCTTGCCAGTGTGATCTGCCTAGTTGTTTCAATCAGTTTGAGACACTATTTTGGGTGCTAACTCCCTTTCTCCTCTGCTGAATTAATTCCAGTTATTTTTAGATCTACTTTCACACCAAGTCAGTGCCAGTATTTAATTAATTGGAGATTTAATCAAGAGCTAGGTTCAGAGTCCCTTGCTCTTCCCATGTACAAGCTTGATGGAAATGTGCTGATAATAATCTTTGTATTGGAACCTCTCTTCTCCCGTAATGTCAAGATAGGATATTGCTTATAAATATTTCTTCTCCAAAATGGCTCATAACAGTACACCTCTGCTCTATAGACCCTATTGCATCTTATTTTCATCTTTGTGATTTTCCTCTTTAGGATTATGTACTACTGTCTTTCCTGCCTCTTTTCAGCCATTCTTTTTTTTTTGTAGAGACCTTTCGGAATTATCCCTCTTATATTTCCCTATCACTCCTGACAAGGAAAGGAGTGAACTGTCATTTCTTCCTACATCTAAAAAGGGAAGATTTAGACTGTGGAAAATGCAGCTACATGTAAAGAAAAGGAAATTCAGTTAGGATCAGTTTTTCTTAGCAGTATAAACTCTCTGTCTTATGTATATCTGCTGTGAATGCCTGTTGTTTTGAATATTATGATAAATCACAGACATTATGAGGTTTGACTCTGTATTGTAGATATTCATAAGTACAAGCTGAGTGTGCTTTGACATGTCTAATAAAATAGCTTTAAAGAAATCAAATTTGTCTTTTATGATGCTTTTATCATTGACAATTGCAAATAAAACACTAAAAGGATAACATTTTGAAATTTAAATCTTATAATAAAACAATTTTAAAAAATACTGAATTACATACAAATCAGTGGATGTATCTTAGATATGTCTGAGTCACTTTAGGAGATGATTTTAAATTTTTCTATTCATAAGAATTCTTGTTTCCACCTCTAATTTTTCTTTGCTTTCACATTCCTTCCTGATTTAATTATTCTTGTCTGGCAGAATAGATTCTGTGACCATGTCTAAGCAACATTTTCTTAAATCTTGGTGCTCAAAAATAACCTCTCATATTTCAGTCACTTGCAGTGAGCAGCACAAAATGAAACAAGAAACTCTATGGAAAAAAAAAAGAAACTTTGAATTTGTTTCTGGGAGCTGCGTGGATATCATGTATCACAGTGTAATGCATTCTGAAATGTTCTGGGGACCACAGAAAGTTGGGATTTCTGAAAGAAACATCAATTTGATCTGAATTTGAATACTGGTAATGACTCATCTCTAACAAAGCCTTTACTGTATTAGAATGATATTTCAAGGTTACACTAATAGAAAAATACCTTTAATGTTGAACACAACATTGTCCGACAGAAAAAAAAAAAACAATCTAGTGGTTTCATCTGATTCTATTTTCATCAGTTGTTAGTGTAATCAGCAACTAAAGTGGTATGAGGAAATAAGCAAATAAAAAATCAGTTATATTCTCTGCAGACTGCAAGGAAATGCGATTTTCCAAGGAGATTTCCAGTTTTTCTGTGTATCTTGCGTTTCTTCATTGTATATTTTGCACTACCTTTCCTGAGTGTAGTTATTCTAATGCCCTAAGCTTCTGAGGGCTGACAACTGTCTCACACAATATGAGTTATTACATCTTCTAGTATTAGCATTGACAAACAGGAAAAGGAGAGATATGCAATTTCTGTTTAATATATTTGTGCTCTTGCCCCAAAAACCTACCCCATAGTTTCTCTCTTCTCCTAAACTGTCTAGTATCTTCCCCATGTATAAGTTTGCTTCAACACAAGTTTGGAATCAACAAGTATCTTCTGGAATCTATTCTAAAATTTTACAGTCATATTTTTTGCCTCCCTTTCAGTTTTTCATCCAGGCCAAGTAGCAGTTAGGTTATGTCAGAGAGCTCAATCAAGCTCATACTCTTGTGAATTCCTAGGAGATGAATTCAGCAAGGCAGCTCCCAGATAGAGAGGAGATATACTGGGAATCTCCTGATTCATTAACTATCTACTGCTAGGTATGCCTGCTCGATACATTCCAGTGTTGAAAGTGAAGGCTGAGTAGGAGAACTGGAGGAGAGGACAGTAAGTAGTTGGATAGGTGTACAGCATCCTTTAGATCTGAACTTAAGCTACTGTCAGCAGGATTTCAGTGTTGCATTGCTCCCAATTACTAATTTGGAGCCTACTAAGATGATATATGTGTCATTATTCATGATGCAGATGGCTCTCAATTATTATTAAGGTTGCTATCATCGATGAGAAAAGCATGTTTGTCTGTCTTTTCAAATAGTCTAGAACTGTGGGGAAAAAAAAGACATCTAATGGTCTATTGATAAAAACAAATTCAGTCAGTTTTTAAGATGTTCTATATAATGGAGTAATTCTATTCATTATTGATATAGGTGGACATCCTAAAAAATTAACATTGGAAGAAAAATTAGTATACTCTAAAACCACTGTCATGTTACAATAGAATACTCAATGTTTGCCTGTCCCAGAGTCCAGGACTCTTGTTGGAACTATTTGGCAATATTAGAATTTGCCTCCACTTTTTGGTGCCTCAATAAGGACTTGCTCTGACATAGCTCAGAAGTTTAACTGTTCAAAGTGACAAAGCAAATTTGGGATTTCTTATGATAAATGCACTGATTTCAAGTTGGTCTCAGAATTAATAAACCCCAGGTAATTTTAGAGAAATGTGGATGGACTCCACCAGGGCAATAGCAGAATCCCATTTATTACAGACAGAAATACTTTTTAATGCTATAACATGGACATAGCATTAACATAATACGGGTGACAAATAACCTTGTTTTTCTAACAGCCTCTTCTTAGGAGGAAGTTCTTCACAGTTTAGGAGAAAGTTCTTCACAGTGAGGATGGCAAGGCACTGGAACAGGTTGCCCAAGGAGGTTGTGTCTGCTCCCTTCCTGGACATGTTCAAGGCCAGGCTGGATGAGGTCTTGAGCGACCTGATCTAGTGGGAGGTGTCCCTACCTATGGTGGGGGGTTGGAACTGGATGATCTTTAAGGTCTCTTCCAACCTAAACCATTCTATGATTCTATGATCTCATTTTCCCACACCACTTCAACACATCTCTTTCTCTAGTTGTTTCCTACAGGGAAGACATACTGGAACTCCTGGGAACAAGCACAACTTATTTTCTACACAAGTCATTATTTTTCTTTCTTGCATTCCACAGGTAATATATGACACGGTTGAAGATGCAATCCTTTGTTAACAATAATGCAGCAAAAGTTCAGCCATATGTTGAAGGAGCAATTCTCACCAAGAAAATTGTCCTAGTCTTGAGGGGAGGAAAGGAGCATAACCTGTTGACTGTCTTCTCCTCCAGTCTCAGCTGCTGCTGCAGGTGTTGCTTGTGCTGGCCCATGCTTGTTGTGGAAGATAGATATCCTGGCTTGCCCAGGCATGATCTCGTGGTCCCTTCCATCTGCTGGGGGGCAGGAAGCAGAGCACAGGGAGAAGACAAAAGACTTGGAGACACCCACTTTGAAGGTCCTAGTCTTGCCCAGCCTTGTTCCTCCCAAATAAGGGGAAGCAAGCTCCTGATTTCACATATGGTCAGGTTTGGAAAAGTGCCATTCTGATTGGTAAATTTGTGTGGCCATGGCAGCCATTACATTTTGGCAAAACAATAAACAGGCTTCTGCCACATGTGTTTTCAGCTTTCGCTTATAATTTGCTTTGCCTGCTCTGCCCTGCCACATGCTCTGCTTTGCCTGCAATGACTTTCAAGACACCAACAGAATTCCCTTCAAGCTTTCGGTACTGTCTGATACAATTTTGTGAGTAAATGTTTCAAAGCCTCTCTCTAAGAAATTCTGTAACTAGATTCTATTGTGTCTTTCTCCCTTAGCAGCAGAAATGAGTGTCTCAAGTCTCCTGGTGGGCAAGAAGTATATTTGAAGTTAAGAACCTCTTTCCAGTTTTAATCTTTGTGTTTGCTACTTATTTCTTAAATTGTTCTAGTTTTGCCCATTCCCTATGTGTATAAGTATCCAATCCATGTGTTTTGAACACTGTAAATAAGTTTTCTGGTGAGATTTAATATTAATAAATGATTTTCATAGATATTAGCAATCTTCACCTGGATATAAAAAATAATATTGATTATAAATTTTATATAATTCATAACAATGCTGCACCCCATTTCACTGACTAGTACCAGTGCCAGTGGCACATGTGCCCTCCAATGTCAGAAACAGCATCCCAAGATGCCCCTCTCACAGGTTTTATACCCCATTCCATGTTGTCCCTGCATGATGGAAATTCTTTGTTAGACTTTGCTCAGAGTACTGAGAGACTGATGCGTGGGGATATTTTGACTTTAGTGGATGCAACTGAGCTGGTGGAAAAGTACTGGTAGAGCACGGATAGATAATGTGAAGGTCTGAAGAGATGTAAAGAGCAGAACCTTGGCAGATGTTTTTGTGTCAGAGATAACTACTCTCTAGGAGCTAAGCAGTGTCAAGTCAAAGGAATGTAAGCTTTGTCCAAATAAGGAGTTGTGTCCCAATAACAGGTTAACAACCGATCGCCTGCTGTACGCAGTTGCACTAATCAATTTTTATTAGACATGATGTAAAAGTAATCTGGTGCTTTGCATGCAATAAATGGACACTTTACTTGTATCAAGTAGCGTCTCGTCTTTCCATCGTCATCACCTGCATTCTAGGTGATGTTTAGCATGATTTAAGAGGAACATTTGGTAACATAGCCATATATGTTTAGCGTGTACTTAATTTTCCTCATTAGCATATTGAGAAGTGTAAATTTTAATATTAAAATTAGATAAAGGTCTTTGTTTGGGCACCTTCACCCTCAAAAACTGCTTTGAAGATGGGTGTTCATTATTTTAGCCAAAACTGATCTGTCTTATGAAGACTCCTTCCTTCAGCTTTTTAGTAAGCCAACTTGGTGGATCTTCTGTTAAACAAACACTTGGTGTTGAAGTGTGGTAAATCAGCTTGCCTTCCTGTCCCATGGCCATGTAAGTGGTTTCAGACAAAGCACCACAGAACTAGACAGTGTGTCATGCAAACTTGCTGAGGGTATGAGAAGCATCCTATGGTACTTACTTTGAGAGAGTTACTCTTCAGAGTAATGATAATAATTACCTTATTTTCAACATGATCTTTTAGTGATGTGTGATAATATGGAGCAGCCAATGATGTTCACGTAAGAAAATGCTTTGAAGCAAGTATGCTCCTGCTGGATGAATAGTATCATACTGTACTGCAAATTTCAAAAGTGTATACTTTATTCAGACAACCCTTTCAGGCTTTTTTTTCTTTCTTTATTCCATGTCTGGACACTAAAACGGCCCAACAGTAGTTTATAATCTGCTTTCTCCAGAACACTATTTTCCATTAGAAAAAAAAAAAAATTAAAATTGCAATTGTTATGTTAGATGCTCCAACTGTTGCATCCTGATTTGATACCCACATGAATTCAGGATGTACTTTGTGATAAACACATTTCAGGTGAAACACGGGTACAGATAGAACATGTAAGGTTATGCTTGAAATGTTTTCTTTTATTGGTATCTTCTCTTTAACGGTGAGTTGGTGTTTATCTATTTTAACAGATACTCTGTTAACTCCATGTAACATAAGTTTTTTAAAAACAACATTAATGTGATATTAAAGCAAATGTCTTATAGAAATCTGTCTGTCAACAAAGTGGATATTAGTGATCAAAAGAGTAACCCTGATTTAGTAATGCTGTTTGGTAATCCTTAACAAAAGCCACCAGTGTTCTACTGAATTTATTTTTGTGAGACAACACTAATTGATATCCATCACTTACTAATATTTTTACACCTTTAAAGAATTACACTTCTCCAGTTCTTTCAAACTGCCTCAGTTCTTCAGGATATTTTAAAAGAAAGAACTTCTGGTATACAGATCTCCTTACCTGCAGCTATTATATCTATTGATGAGAAATTATCCAGGACTGTTGATATTTTGCATTCTTTCTTCAAAAGTCCTTAATTTGATATTTTAAATGCTTCCTTTCAAGTACAGTTACAAATATTAATCTTTTTGTTGTATCCATGACAGCATATGAGGTGGATAAAGACACCTACTTTGTTGCAAATACATAAAGGAACCACCTAATGTTCACAATTTGGCCGTTTCTGAATTATTGAAAATGCAACCATTCACTCCAAGCATTTGACCCACATATGGCCAACACAGACATTAGCTTAATAATTTTAAAATGATCTTGTGATATTCAGAATTTGTTGAGCACGGATATTTCAGTTATTTTTAAAAACTTCTTTGTGAGTCACATGAATTTATTTTAACCTGTATTGTCCATTATTAACCTTNTTTTTCCTTTTTCCCTCTGGGATGAATTAATATATTCCCCAGGTTTTGAAAAACAATTCATTTATGTGTTCCCTGTCAATTATGCTGACAACTGGTTTAAGCTAATTGGGAAAAAAATAAAGCTGTGAAGTATCAAAATCCTTCCTAAAATGGATTTATATTTCTTAACAAATCTCTTGTGAGAGCAAGAATCTATTGAAAACCAGATGTATCATAATCCTGGCCACAATTTTGGACGTAAGTTAAGAAGTAATGGAGCTGATGTAGTTCATTCTCAGTTCCGTCTCTTGCAATGACACTTTGAAATGAGTGACTTTCTTCAGAAGTCTGTGCTTCCAAGTAATTTTTGTTTTCAGAAATCCTACCTTTGAACAGTGATGTCTTAGTACTGAGAATATTCATTTCTAACTTGAATAAGAGAAAATTATTGTTTTAGAGGATTAGTTCTTCAGGAAATTTTATTTAGCATTGTAAAAATAGAAATATCTTTCCATCACAATTAATTATGAAAACTGTAAGTAACATAGCTTACCTCATACCTAAAGTTGATTATCTCTGTCTTATCAATGATTATTGCCTTTAAAATATGTGCATATTCTGTAGCACCTACTTAAATTAGATTGTAAATGATTTTGTTTTGTTTCGTTTTTTTAACAGATCCAGAAGCAGGGTTCAGAAGTTTTCTTATTAGATTACTTCGGGCACATAAGCTTTCTTGGCCCCCATATACACAACTGAAATAAGGAATTCAATGAAACACTTGGGAAAAAAATAAATTAGATGTATGATAATGTATTGTTAGATACAATATGGTGTGTTTCTATGTCACCAAGTAACTAGAAAGTAAAAAAATCAGTAATGAGTCTATTAAAAATATAGAATCCCCAAAGAAGGGAGTCAGCTAAGTGTGATAAATGATGTATCTCTGGATAGCATCGCTGTGTACCCTTGACACAGTAAGACTGAGTTTAGAAACATAGTAAATTTGTATACCTGCATTTGTGTAACACATATAGAAACATAGTAAACTGGTATTCTCGCCTTGTGTAACATTTGCATGAAAGCATAGCAAACTTAGAACAAAGAACTGAAAGTAGTCTGTGCCAAGGTAGCCAATACCTCACTGTTATCCATTAAGAATGTTAAAAAAAAAAAATAAAAAAATTACCCAATTGCTGTATTCCATAACTTGTGAAGTTACACAACTTGTAGAACAGCATAGACAAAGACTGCTGCTTTGGTAATAGAGAGAGTTTGAGCTTGAGGCTTCATGTTTACATATTCTTGTGTCACTGTTACTTTGTCTGTCACCAACTGAAAAAATATGTATGGTGACAAAGTGGTACAATTTAAAGAATGTAGTGTTGTTCTGGTTTTGAAATTTCCTGTGACTGTTTCCTGAAGAACGATCATTCGCATTTTGTTGCTTCTGTTACAGACTGTCTCTCCCACATTACTGGAGAGATGTGGAACTGGGAGAGTTGTACATGGAACTCTCTTTTACATGGCTAGAGGAGAAATATTACAATATTAAAATGCAAAACAACCAAGCTAAAATCTAAAATATTTGTGTACAAACTAATACCTACTAGTATTTCTACGCTCAGAGAATGTCATCTCTCAGAGATGGCAGAAATCATATGTGCTTCTCACACTCCCTGATGTAGCGTCTTCTGTTACACTTTTTTCTTCGCAACATACACTCCACTTGCAGGCAACACTCAATCACACTTGCTTCTTTTTCGTTACTCTAATGATATACCTGATTGTTTCAAACTGTTTCTGTTTCCACTTTCCTCTGTATCTTAGTTAAGAGCAGAAACACTTGATTCCAGAAAAGATTTTTATATTCCATTCCAAAGATAACAAAGCAATGTGCTTCAAGCTTCCTTCTGTTTCTCAAAAATCCCTTGCCTCTCTGCATTCAGCAACATAACTTTCCCTACAGCATTAGGATTTATAACTTTTGCATGTGGATCAAATACTCTTAGTTTAAAATGAACACAAGACTTGAATTTATCCTGGCAAAGTGGCAATAGCTGTCATAGAAAACAGTGGTGTGGTGACCTGGTCTAAGCAGCAAATAACAATAAAAAAGCAGGAATTATGAATTAATGAAATCTGCTCTTTCTAGAAGTGCTTGTACCAAGATAAACTGAGATGTAAGTTTCCTAGCATTTAGCTGCAGTATGTAATCTTTTTTACTCAAGACCATCATCTCACAAACCTCTTATTTCAAGCTAAAAGTTCTTGGTTCTTCTTGCATCTTATCCATTCTGATAATGATTCTTTGGCATATATTTGCTGCCATCTTGCAGCATAATTGCGATTTATCCCATACTGTCCCATACACTGATTATCTGGATTTGTAAGGAACTCCTGAACCGGAATGGTCTCGAAAGCATCCTCTTGGATGCTTGTGTATTGTGCAAAACTATAATATAAAGCTTTGTTTATTAACTTCTAGATGACTGAGTTCTAGCCTGGGTTATTTCAAAGATTGAGGGGGCGGGGGGCGGATATAGCCAAACTATCTCATTATTTATATTTGGTGCCCAGCATGGATTGGTGAGGCTAAAATCCACCTGGCTGATTGATAATTAAGCCTGGAAGTTAAACTGAAGCTGATTTGGGTTGCATATACATTTTTTTCTCCATTAACTCTGTGGTGTTTGAATAGGTGGCTTGTGGCTAAACTTGTTGGTATTCTATGGGATTTGGCATGGAAAACATTTCAAAGGAACTTTTGGAATTTTGGAGACTATATGTTTTGTTTTGTTGGTTTAAATATTACTGAAATTGTTGTCAGCACTGCTTTGGATGCTTTTAATAAGTCAGAAAATAATACAAATCCAGTGAATTATTCTACAGCTCTAGTAAACGTAATTCTTCCAAAAAAGGGCATTAGGGGTGCCCTTCCTCTAGCCAGGAGGAGGAAAGGGATAGTGGAGAAAACTAAATGTATTGGAATGTGTTCATTAGGTGGCCTGGCAGTTCAAAAGTTCGGAAATACAGGGCTTCAGTTGATACACATGCTCAGTGTACTTTGTTGCCATCAAATTGCAAACGGACAGAGGCTATAACTATTTCTGCAATCACTGATGGATCTCAAAAGTTAACTGAAATAAGTTTAACTGGTAAGGACTGGAAGAAGCATACTATTGTAACTAATCCTGATGTGCCTTGCATTCTGGGAATTGAATTTTTGAGACAAGGTTGTTTCAAAGATCCTAAGGGTCATAAATGGGCTTTTGGAATAGCATCAGTAGAAATTGAGGATGGTAAATTGAAATTGTCCATTAGACCTGATCTTTCCAATGAATCTGCAGTTGTGGGACATCACAATGTAGAGGACCTGGAACTGCTAATTGCTACTGAAGCTGTGCATCACAAGAAGTACAGAACTAACCGTGACTCTTTGTTGTCCATTCATCAGCTGATTTGTCAACTGGAAAGTGAAAAGGTCATTGAGAAAGCTCATTCACCTTTTAACAGTCCAACTTGGCCCATGTACAAGGCTAATGGTGACTGGCACCTCACAGTGGGCTTCCATGCCCTCAATGAAGTGACTCCACCCATAAGCGCATGTTGGAACTACAAGCTGGAATCAAAAGAAGCCAAATGGTATGCTACCATAGACATTCCTAATGCTTTCTTCTCTATTCCCATAGCAAAGGAATGGAGGCCTCAGTTTGCATTCACTTGGAGAGGAATCCAATATCAGATCAACTGTTCACCTCAGGGCTGGAAACATAGTTCAACGATCTGTCACTCTGATCCACAGCACACTGGAGAAAGGTAAAGCTCCAGAACACATAGAATTCATTGATGATGTGTGCAGTTCTGGAGCCCCCAGCACGGGAAGGACATGGAACTGCTGGAGAGAGTCCAGAGGAGGGCCACAAAGATGATCAGAGGGCTGGAGCACCTATGCTATGACAGGCTGAAGGAGTTGGGGCTTTTCAGCCTGGAGAAGAGAAGGCTTTGAGGAGACCTTATAGTAACCTTCCAGTATCTGACAGGGGCCTACAGGAGGGCTGGGGAGGGACTACTCACAAGGTCTTGTAATGACAAGATGAGGGGGAATGGGTTCAAATTGGTGGAGGGGAGATTTGAACAGGATGTTAGGAAGAAATTCTTCACAGTGAGGGTGGCGAGGCACTGGAACAGGTTGTCCAGGGAGGTTGTGTCTGCTCCCTTCCTGGACATGTTCAAGGCCAGGCTGGATGAGGTCTTGAGCGACCTGATCTAGTGGGAGGTGTCCCTGCCTATGGTGGGGGGTTGGAACTGGATGATCTTTAAGGTCTCTTCCAACCTAAACCGTTCTATGATTCTATGATTCTATGATTGTGTGGGGCCATACTGCTGAGGAAGTCTTTGAGAAAGGTAACAAAATAATTGACATTCTGTTGCAAGCAGGTTTTGCCATTAAGAGAGAGAAGGTCAAAGGCCCTTCCAGAGAAATTCAATTTCTGCGAGTATGGTGACAGGATGGTCTCCATCACATTCCACAGGATGTGATAAACAAAATCTCCAGTATGGCAGTTCCCACAAAGAAAAAGGACACTATCTTTCTTGGGTGCAGTGGGATGCTGGAGATTACACATTCCTGGATTCAAATTGCCAAACCACTGCATGATGTGACTAGTACGAGAAACAATTTTGAGTGGGGACCTGAACAGCTTGTGAAGGAGTGAAAGCAGCTTCTGAAGTGATTGGAACTGAGTCACAATTACTTTTATATCCTAGGTTGTCAGTTCTAAACCAGATGCTTAAAGGCAAAAATTCATCACTGCATCATGCCATAGATGCAACCTGGTGGCTTTGATAACCCAAAGAGCACGCATGGGTAATCTTGATCAACCTGGTCTGATAGATGTGATCATCAACTCGCTGGAAGGCACAGACTGTACAAAACGTCTAGAGGAGAAAACAATTTGTGCTAAAGAAGCTGCTCCCTATGGTGATCTTTATGATCAGAAAAAGAGCTATGCTTTGTTCACAGATGGTTCCTGTTGTCTTGTTGGGAACAAGCAAAGATGCAAGTCAGCAGTGTGGAGTTCTACCAGGAGAGTTACTGAAGTGAAAGATGGAGAAGGTGAATCCCATCAATTTGCTGAGGTAAAAGCAGTCCAACTTGCTCTTGATGTGGCTGAATGTGAAAATTGGGCTATCCTTTACCTCTACACCAACTCATGGATGGTAGCCAATGCTCTATGGGTTTGGCTAAAGGACTGGTAAAAGAATGGTTGGCAGAGGACATTGATGCATGACTGGAAAGAATTCCAGTTAAGGTGCAGCACGTAGACACACACATGCCTAGAAGCACAGCTACTGAGGAACAAAACTATCAGGCAGATCAAGATGATAAAATTTCTCAAGTTGACACAAACAGTAACCTTGACCTTGGAAACACTGAGGTCAACTGTTCTTAGCTAAGAGGGCCCATGATTCATTAGGACATCAAGACAGGTATGCAGCATACCGATGGGCACACAATAGGTCAATTGACTTATCCATAGACACTATCACCCAAGTCATACATGACTGTGACATTTGTGCTGCTATTAAGCAGGTCAAGCAAATCAAGTCCTTATCATACGGTGAAAGATGGTCAAAGTACAGGTATGGTGAAGCATGGTAGATTGACTACATCACTTTACCTTGTTGGGGTTCTGGCAAGCAGTATGTGCTAATGATGGCAGAGGCAAGCAATGGATGGCTGGAAACCTATCCAGTTCCACATGCTACTGCACTTAACACCATTCTTGGTTTGGAAAGACAAATCGTGTGGAGACAAGGAACTCCAGAGAGAACTGAATCAGAAAATGGCACTCATTTCAAGAATTATCTTGTGAAAAAACTGGGCCAATGAGCACAATATTGAGTGTATCTACCACATACCCTACTATGCACAAGCTACTGGAAAGATTGAATGCTACAATGGTTTGCTAAAGACCACCCTAAAAGCCATGGGGGTGCGGGGGGTTGGAACTTTGAAAACCTGGGACAAGCATTTAGCACAATCAACCTGATTGTTAAACGGTAGGGGTTAGGTAAATAGTGCAGGACCTACTCAATCAGATTTGGTACCAATAGTGGATGGTGATAGAGTTCCTGTTGTACGTGAAAAGAATTTGTTAAAGAAACTGTTTGGGTATTTTCTCCTTCGGGCAAAGGGAAACTTGTCCAAGGGGTGGTTTCTGCAGAAGATCCTGGTCATACATACTGGGTAATGCAGGAGAATGGTGAAATCCAGTGTATTCCACTGAGAAGTCTAACCTTATCTGAAGGAGTTTAAATTATAGTTTAAATTCAGAATGTGTAATATGAGCTGTTATGTGTTTTCTGTTATAGGTTTTGCCTGGCATCCAACACAAGAAAAACTACTGTACGTGGGCACAAACCCAATATCACCTAGCAGTCCCTGGTGTCATCTCATCTGTGAGATGAACTGTTTCCTGTTTTCTGATCTTTTGAATGACCTACATCCAAGATACATTCAGAACAAACTGTGACCCAAATTTGTAATATTCATTATTGTAAATATTGTTTTAGATTAGACAGATAATTCTCAGTAACACTCTGAGTGAAGTAGAGATGGATGGATTGTGCTGATTTGAACTAATTGGACAATTTGAATGAGAGATTAGGTTATAGTCTGAGAAAGGAAAACATTTGTGGTGCTTCCATGCATAGGTTTACTAAAAATTTGTAAGAGTTAGAACCATAACATAGATAAGACAGAGCTGTTTGAGCTGTTGGGGCTGTTTCATCTCTCTCTCTCTCCCTGCCACCTTAGCTGAATCTGTGTAGCTCCACTAACCAGTTTCCTACTTCTTAACCTCCCTGGCTGATCTTCTTCACTTACCAGGCACGTAAGATGGATAGTGGGATAAGATTGGGTAGTAGGGAGAAGGTGGTATGGTGGTTGGGAATCCCTCTGAGAATGGTGTGCTGTTTCTATATTACCTTTTTTACTGTATATATCTGTAAATATTTCTGATATATGGTAAATATTTGCTTGTATATTTTGAAAAACTGTAATATAAAGCTTTGTTTATTAACATCTAGCCAACTGAAATTCAGCGTTTGTTGTATCAATATCATGAATACAGTGTTTTATGTGGACTGAACTAAACATCCACAACCTGAGTATTTAAAAATCTTACATTGAACTGAATGCTTTCCCAAGCTCTGCAGCCATTAGATTGCATTGTTCATGTGCTGCATAGACTGTGTATAGGTGATGCAGGGGATTGAAAAACACACCAGATTCAGTTTTGAAGTCAAGCACATATTCCTGATAAAGATCACAGGTTTTGAGAAACACAAATATAAATAAGATGCTTAAGTGATTTAATGTAGTGGCTCAGTAGATATGGGTAAGAGATTAAAAAAAAAATAATTTCACAACATAAAATGTAAGAAACAGTCCTGCAGAGAGACAAATAATAGGTCTTATACATTTGCATAATAGGCAACATGAGCTCTCCAAAACCCAGAATAAACCAAAAGGAATACCATTACTATTTCCCTCTAAATTAGTAGGTAAAGCTGAGACTATATGCTTGATTTACTGCAAGGGCAGACATAGCAAATGGAAAGGTTTTCCTTTCAACCTAATTGATGAGGAAATTATATTTTCATTCTATAATTCTAGAGATGAATAATTTTGGAAAATGTCATAGCTACTGGATAAATTGTTAAGACAAAATCTTGGTAAATTCCAGCAATGCATCGTCTGTACTGGGGAAGGATGTGAAAGAAAGAGATAAATGGAGATATTCTAAGGGAGTAATTGTATGTAATGTTAATTCACATCTTATATATATTTAAGATAATTTTTTCTTATGAAGTCATATAGCAAACTTTTAATTAACCTTTTCATTTTCAGTATAAAAATAAAATTAAAAAAATAAGTTGCATGGTTCAGAGTTAATTTTGTAAATGTAAAGTTTCCGTAATGTGCTGGTTTGAGACTAATTGGAATATTTTAATGAGAAAAAATAGTTTATAAACTAGGAAAAGAAAACAACAGTGTGTGCTGATTTGAGGTTAATTTGGAATATTTCAATAAGAGAAATCAGATTATAAGATGAGAGAGGAAAACAATGGTGATGTCTCCTTCACTCATAGGTTTGCTAACAGATAGAAAAGTAAGAACACAAACATAAGAAAGCGCTGCTCTGGTCTGAACTCTGGGCTGTTGATCTCTTTCCTTGCCTTCCAAGTGGATCTGTGTAACCCAGCTAATTAGTCCTGCTTCTAATCCTGATCTTCTGTGCTTATCTGGCATGTAAATCAGATTCTGGGATAAGATGCAGGAGGGGGGATGGTGGAAGGTTAGTTGGGAACCTCTCTTGTGGACTCTGATCTCTGGGAGGTGTGTGGTGTTTCTGTATTACCTTTTTACTCTATATACTTGTAAAGATGTGTAATATATTGTAAATATCTGCTTGTATATTATGCTAAACTGCAATATAAAGCTTCATTACTTAACCTCCAACCGGCAGAGTCTAATCTGGGTGATTTTAGAAGTGTCTGTGTGTGCAGGGGTGGGGAGGAGCAGATAACTCCCAAACCACCACATGGTGATATTTGCTGCACTCATAGTTTTATTGAGATGCATAAAAGCAACAACATAAACATAGATAAGACAGTGTCACTCTGTCTGCAGATTCTGATCTCCCTCTCCCTGGCTTCTGAATGTATCTGTGTAACCCAGCTAATCAATGCTTCTAACCCGCCTCACCAATCTTTCCAGTTCACCTTGCATGTAATGTAGATTCTGGGATAAGACTGGAGTATGGGAAGAAGGTGGAAGGTTGGTTGGTAACCCCTCTTGAGGACTCTGATTTCTGGGAGGGGTATTACCTTTTTACTGTATATATCTGTAAATGTCTGTAATACATTTTAAATATCTGCTTATATATTGTGCTAAGCTGTAAATATAAAGATTCATTCCTTAACTTCCAGATGGCTGAGTCTAGTCTGGGTGAATTCAAAAGTGTGTGGGGGCAAGTAACTCCCAAACAATCTGTCAGGGTCCAGAGTGCAGAGATTAACAATATCTCTGTCCAGAGGAGCAAGATCTGTTCTCACAGATTTCCATGTTGTGAAATGAAGGTGCAAATGAGACCATGTATCACCACAAAACTGTTTATTAAAGGATAAATTTTAACAAAACAGTGAGAGAGAAGGGAAGAGAGAGGGGGCAATGGAGAAAAGAGGAAAGAAAAAGAGCAGAGAAGGAAAAAAGCAAGGATTATATTACCACCAGCCAGAGATGGGGTGTGGGGAGAGAGAGGTCTTCCTGGCCCAGGGATGTTCTTCTATGGAGTTCGCCTGGAGTTGTTCTTCTGGCATTGTTCTGGTGGAGATGTTCTGCAAGAGTTGTTGTTCCTCGAGTTCTTCTTCTTGGCAGGCATTGCTCATGCATTTTATACTTTTTTTTTTTTGTTGTTGTATCTTATATTGATGTCCAGGTGCAGCTCCCCAGGGAATCTTCCTGTGTATTCTCATGCATTTGCAGGGCCTCTGTGCCCTCCCTGCACTGCTTACCTGTCTGTACCCTGAATACACATATTCCATAAGCCTTTTCTCTTCAGGGTAGCTGATGTAAGGTGTACACATCCTGGGCACTCAAGCCAGGCTGAAGTCCAGAAAAGCAACAAAAGTGCTGTATTTACATCTCTGAGCGTTTGACCAGGAACCTGGGCTGAGCCCAAGAAGGTAACTGTGGTGGTTTAAGCAGTTACCTGCCCCTCCACCTTTTATAAACCCTGGCTAGGACTCAGAGACAATGGAAGTTAATAAATGAAGCTTTATATTTACAGCAATGCACAATATACAAGCAAATATTTACAAGGTATAACAGATATTTACAGATATATACAATGAAAAGGTAATACAGAGACCACACCCCTCCCAGAGACCAAAATCCCCAAGAGAGGGGTAACCAACCACCCCCTAACACCTTTCCGTCCTTCCCCAGTCTTATCTCACCACCTGTTGATGCTGCAGATAAGCGGAGATAGATTGGCCAGGGAGATTAGTAGTAGAAAGAAGTTAGTAGTTTTACTGAGAGTTAGCTACCAAGGCAAAGGGAAAGGAAACCATGCAAGAGAAACAGCCACAGCCAGAGCGGTCAGAAACCGTCTGATATCTAGAGTTTTGGGTACAATACTTTAAAAACAAATTTTTTTTTCTTTCTCAGTAAAACTCTGGTGGAGTGACATAGTGTGTTTACTTCTCTCAGCCAATAGTCTAATTTCTCAGTCATCCTCCAATTAGTTCAAACCAGCACAGTAACAAAGACAATCTTTATCTTTGTTTATTTGAACAAGGGACAGGTGATTTTGACTCTCACACCATCACACATTAATTATCTTGTTGATTGACATGTCAGCATGACATGTACAGATATATAATTTAATGTTGCTGCTGACTTAGTGCTGAGTGACTGACTGGCTTAGGGTGTCTGTATTTGAAATATTTAAGCAACTTACTACTTTTGAGTGCTTCAGAGACCACATTTATTATAGGACTCCTGATGTATCTCACATGGTTTAAATCTGCAAAAGTCAATGTCAGAAGTTCTGACATGATTGTTATGTGTTCACAGAAACTTGGCTAGCTGAGTGTGCTGGTTTGAACTAGTTGGAGAATTTGAGTGAGAAATTAGAGTATTGGCTGAGAGAGGAAAACACAGTATGTCACTTCAACCCAGAGCTTTACTGAGAAAAAAAAAAAATTGTTTTTAAGTATTGTAACCAAAGCATTAGAAATCAGACAGTTTCAGACTGCTCTGGGCTGCGGCTGCTTCTCTTGCATGGTTCCTCTTTCTCTCTGCCTTGGTAGCTAATTCTCAGTAATATTACAAACTTCTTTCTGCTCCTAACCCCCCTGGCCGATCTACCTCAGCTTATCTGCAGCATCAACAGGTGGTGAGATAAGAGTGGGGAAGGGGAAAAGGTGGTAGGGGGTGGTTGGTTACTCCTCTTGGGGATTTTGGTCTCTGGGAGGGGTGTGGTGTTTCTGTATTACCTTTTCATTGTATATATTTGTAAATGTTTGTTATACATTGTAAATATTTGCTTGCATATTGTGCAAAGCTGTAAATATAAAGCTTCATTTATCAACTTCCAGTGTTCTGAGTCCTAGTCAGGGTTTATTTCAAAAGGTCAGGGGACAGGTAACTGCTTACACCACCACACTGAGCCGTACTCCAAGTTCTTATGCAGTGCCCTTATGTAATGTCTTCTTTCAAGCTTCTGCAACCTCCCAGGAAACTGAAGCCTTTTCATTTCCAGAAGGCAACTTTTGGCAATATGTTCCTCCAGAGAAGAGGTATTTAAGTAATACATAGCACTAACTGTCTCATGTTTGATTTCAAAATGACATGCCTTTCGGTAATTTTTGATGAGTCATCCCAGCCATAACTGAGGACAGAGTGGCAGGAAACCATCCAAGTGCAAACTAAATACACATAAAATGTGAAGCAGAATTAATCACCCAAAGCTCTAAAATCTTTTTCTTCCACAGAGACTTTCTGCAGGTTCTTGGTGAAGCAGGAATAAGACTAGATCCCTTCCCTTGACAGCATTGTTTTAATGTATAACTGTAAATCCTATTCTGTCAAACACTTCATATTGCAAAGAAAACCAAAACAAAACAAAACCCCCAAACCAATAGAATCATAGAATGGTTTGGATTGAAAGAAACCCTAAAGAGTCTCTAGTTCCGACTCTCCTGCCATGTGAGGGACACCTTCTACTAGACCAGGGTGCTCAATGCTCCATCCAGCCTGGCTTTGAATACTTCCATGGTTGGAGCTTCCACTCTCCAAAATGAGAATTATTGGAGTTGACCAGGTTTATAGGTTGAATTTAGACTTCTAGATTACTTGCATTCTCAGAGATCCTTGGTTGATATTGTCTTTCAAATAATTAGGGGTTTTGGAATCTTATGTGTCAAGGTCCATGTATGCCTAGAAATGAAACTGCATGAAATTACTGGCATGCTTGATTCACTGGAACTGGAGAAAGCTGTTGCCATTAGAGCTCCAAACATTTAGATGCTGCATGTAGGGTTGTTCTGAGGCGAAAAATACTTGATGCTGTCCTGGATTTCATTAAATTTAGTACCAAATCTTCATTAATATTTATGAAGAACCAGATGGCTGGTTTAGAGCTGAAATCCAATTGGTGTTTGTTCTTCACATTAATGTAATGATTTAACTAATGTAAAGATAAAATTTTATTTCAGTTATTTAAAATTCATCTCATTTTTACAACTGTGTGGCTTCTTCTCAATCAAATATTTACATGCAATTCAGATTTGATAATGCTTTTTTTATCTCTTCTTCCTGTGTCTAGAATAATGTTTATAAAGCTGTTAAATGTAATGCATTTATTTCAGTAAATGGCAGAAATAGAGTGAATATTTGCCACTTATGCAAAACTCCTAATCAGAGTTATGTATTTACCTTTGGGTCTCAAAATTTAAGATTTAAGATAATAATAAAAAAGTTGGCCTTTGAGAATATTCACACATGGTGCACTAGCTTGTTAACTTTACTGTATGCTTCTAGCTTCTATTTGTGTTTGTAGTAGAATATGTGAATCCTGATGAATGTACTGTAAAGTTACTGAACATTTGGGAATATATCTGTAGATTTTTTTTGTCTATCTGGTTGCTGCCAGACTTTCCTGCATTAGTTTGTACTGCTCAAATACAGCGGCAACATTTTATATAGGCAAAGCATCTAGCAGAGACTAAATGTTTGTCACAGCAAATTATTGTTCCAGCAATAACATTTTTTTGGATGATCTTAATATTGATGTTTCTGATCAATGATGTTCCTGTTCTAAATTATAAAACAATTTTAAAAAGCTTTTTGATTTCATTGAATTATATCAATGACTATTAGTATTATGTTTTAATATATATCCATTAACAACCTTTAAGCAGAATTTTAACATGTAGGGCTTCTAAGAATCTATAGAGGCAGATACTAAAATGTCAAAAAAATAATGTAAGTCTGGAAGTAAGCGCAGTATGCTCTAAAAACCTGTGTCTTGTGTATTATTGGTAGTAGAACTTGGTGTTCTATCAAAAAAGAAAATGCACTGTGATTACCCACAGTGACATGGAATATAGTAATATAGTTGTGGGATTGTGAGATAAAGAAGAAGCCTTGGCCTTGGCTCTCACGTGGTTGGAGAAAACAACCTAACACAGTCCTCTGGTTCCCATGGCAGGGCAGCTGCCTCCCACAAGAGGGTAAAGAGATAATGAAACATCTGTTTAGGAATAATAGGTTATTATGAATATTAATGAATGGGACTGTGCTTAATTATACCAACCAATTAGTATGCTTCTGATTAGCATGGACAGCATCCTGCAGAACTCATGTTACCAATCAGAATTAGGCACATATTAGCTGATAAACTAAACACTATAAAAGGATCATCCTGTCATTAATAAAGCTGAACAATACTCCAATCACCTTGGTCATTCGTATTGATTCCTTGCTCCTTCATGTTATATAGTAATATATATTATCATCACATGAATCAATCTAGACAGTCTGAGTATCTCCACGAAGACAAAGAGAATGTACTGTTTTGTCCTAAATACAGGGATATCCCAAATAATCCAAATTTGGTTTTCTGAAAAGTTTTTTGTTTGCTTGTTTGTTTGTTTTTTTCTGGACAAGTTGGAACTGTCATGTCAGAAAATGTTTCTTTCTTTTCCTATTTCATAATCCTGCATCAGTCATTAGGAACAGATATTAAACTCCAGGTACTCTGTTTCAAACAGATCTTTTGAAGGTCATTTGTATAGAATTTTCAAGAAGAACAACAGAGTTCTGATGGTGAAGACATTAAACATTCCTGAAGTACTATTCTTTACAAAAAAATATTATTATGATTGAAATTACAGGAATCAAATTAATAAGAAAATATTNCATATTTCATATTAAATAGCCCGATAGACATCAGTGTGGTTTAGACCCTTCTGTCAGCAAAACCCCATGCAGATATTCACACAACTTCCTCTTTCCCCTGGTGGGATGGGAGGGAAAACCGGGAGCAAAATCCAAAATCATATGGGGAGAGGTCCCATGTTTCCCATCAGATACTACAGGGACCAAGCTCTGTTATAGAGAATGGATCTGGGCATTCCGGTATATTGTAACATTGTTACTCCATTCTGTTTCCTGGTATCACAGCTCAGAAAGGCAGGGCCTGGCATATACCACTCTCTTTCCCTTCTCCTCTCCCTTCCTTCACATCTTTCTGCAGGAAGAGCGTGCATAATGTCATGGTTTGCGGGGGAGGTGGCTACTAGCTGCCAGTGAATTCTGAGCTTCGTCATGCAGCCTAGTGAAGCTTTGTAGGCCTCAGATGGAGATGAGGAGTGTGGAGGGCATTTATGGCCTACTCTCAGGCCTGCCAAGAGTGGAACAGGTGAAGGATTTTAGATGATTATAGTCTGAGAGACTCGGTGTAGCTTGTGGATGTATTAATTTTACCCAATTGCCTTTTGCATATATGTGGTGGAACATCCACATTATGCCCAAATATTATGTATTAGATATATGCCTGAAAATCCACCTTGCCCCCCTCCTCTTTCTCCTTTTTCCCTGGGTGGCAAGATGTGGGAGATTGACAGACACCGGTGTCTCTCTGCCTGCAAAACAGATGCCATGTAAGGCCTTGTTTTGCACCTTCATTGTTTTGGGGGTAAACAACATCATGGGCAGCAACCACCTTTATAGGTGATATAATTTTGGATTGCTCCAAAGATGTTTTTTTCTGTTACTATTGGTCAATACTGGTCACCAAAATGCTTAAAAATCCTTGCAAAACTGTTTGTTTATCCCTTGCCAACCTTGCTACATGCTACCTGTGTGCCTGACCGTGCTGTGAGAGCGTGGGGAATTTGGCCCTCTGCAAACAGCAGAACTCATCTTGAGCACCAAGCTGAGGTCCAAGGCAATTTTAGCCTATGACGATGTAAAAGGCAGCTAATCACTGAGGAATGGCTTAGCAATGAGACTGCCAGCCCACTACCCCAGCCAGGGCCTACCCTCGTGCCACATCCCATCAAACTGTTCCAGCCTGTCCAAAAGGCTGACCACTTTGAAGACTCCTGACAGCTACAGAGAATTTGTCTCATGTCTGTGGAACCTTCAGAGGGTGCGCTCCAACCATAAGCATCAAACCCAGCTTCAACACATGAGAAGCCACAGTGTGGCAGAACAATTAATCTCAGGTTTATGTCTCTGCATATACCTCTCAGACCATAAATCTTAGGCAGTGAGTTAACCCTATTCTCTTTCCAAAGTTTATAAAGTTCAGGTTTAATTGTTAAGCAGGAAGCTTGCCTTTAAAACTCTTTCATTGTATTAAATCTCCTAAAACTTTTCCTAAATTCATTTAGTTAAACTGTATATGTACATTCTGCAAATAGTTCCACCAACCGCATAAAAGAACAAATGTTGGTAAATTGTAAATAGACTTGGAGGAATTTTCTCTGTGTATATATTAATAAAACATTTAATAATTTGATATTGGCTTCATCGCAATTAAATATTAGCCCAAATTCAGTTCCACCAGTGCCAGCCCCAGCTCCTGCAGCCATTGCTGCTGATCCAGCAGTCCAACTGCTGTGGAGGCAGGGAATTAATGTGGCCAAGTCAGGAATTATAAAATTAGAATTATTTTATTCCCCTGAATACCCTGCCCCCAAGCTGTATGCAGAACTACTTTAGATTTATCTGCAGACTCAATTCAATTGGGAAAATCTTCAAAGGATGTTATGAGACAATTTAGAGATTTAGGAAATCGGAAAATGGAAAAGGCTAAGCTAGAAACACAGATTTACCCCACTGGCTGGGCAGAGAATTAAGAGAACAGCAGGCTTTAATCATGATGGTGAGATAGGTATTTGGTGATGATCCCTTGCTGGATTTCTCTGCTTGGCTGCCTTCTAATGCTGCAAGCAATATCCAAATGAAAATCTAAAAGGCAGAAGTTCAAGGCAGGTGGAAAGTCTGCCAAACTCAGTAGTATCTCAAAAATATGGTTTCCACAAGACAGAGATTCATGGAAGTCACACTGCTTCAGCAGTGGCAGGGGAGAGCCAAACTGCTAGACTCTTCCCCATCCAGAATAACAGCCAGGAAGTTGGCTGCAGTAGGGTCCCAGAGCAGCTGGGTCTGGGTGCTGCCAGCAGTTCTCTCAAATTGTCCCCAGGACTTCACAAGCTTGCAAGACTGCATAGAATGGTGCAGAAGTAGGGGACCATCCAAAGCAGGGATGGTGCAAAACTTAAAGATGTGCAAAAGGGTAGGAACTGTCCAAAAGCAGGGATGGTCCAAATGCAAACTCTTTCAAGGCAGGAGCTCTGTCAAGGCAGGAACCCTTACAAAGTAAGGAACTCTTACAAAGTAGGAACTTTGCACCTGTTTCCCTTGCTCTGTTTATGCTTTTCTAGACAAAGTGTCCATTTGCCATTTTATACTGGGTGCAAAGGACCCATCCCTCCACCAGCCCAATTCCCAGTGAGGGCTTCCACATGGGTCAGTACACAAGTGGGGAAAGGCATCTTTTGCTGTTCCCCCTTCAAGCCCACAGGGCGGGGGTGTGGAAAGCAGTTTTCATGCCTTCTTCTCCTCCCCATTCAAACCCACAATGCGGGTGGAGAAGGAAGGGATTTGGGGTGCTCCAGAACACCAACTGCAGCCACAGCTGGCACTGGCACCCATTGCTGCTCCTGATCCTGTGGACTCAGTATCATAGCCAGACCCTGCTCAGCCTGTCCAGCTGGTAGCTCCCACTCTTCTGGTAAGGCAGGCTATGGCTAGAAAAGAGCTGAGAAGGATCTGTCAGGACCATAACTGCAGAGACAGAGAATCTTATATATCCTGGCTCCCAAGAAATCTGGACTATGGAGGGTGTAATCTTATGAAGATGATGAAGCACAGCACTAAGGATCCCTAGCAGGGGATGCAAGGCATTGATAAGGGTATAGGAAGACAAGGCAGATTGGTGAATCTCTGGCACTGTCTTCTGAATGCAGTGGAAGAGTGATTCCCTAATAGGGATTATTTGATCTGGAATCCTCCAAAATTGTGGAATATAGAACAGGGCATTAAATTCTTGCATAAGACAGCAATGAGATAAGTTCTCTATGGTGAAGCTGAGACAGATGACCCTGATGAGGTACGTGTAACCAGGCCACCTTTGAAAATGCCTTTTCAGCTTGCACCCTTGTTCTATGCTTCTGTCTTGGGAGGTATACTTACAGAAGTAGAAGGGAGGATGAATTCTCCTAAGAGACCACTTCAGCTTGGACTGTAACAATTAAAAGAGGCACTGTGGAGCCTACTGCCTGACCAGTTTTGAAAGCACTGAAACAGCGGTTAGATAGGCCCACCTCTGATATCTCTGATCCTACAGCCAGAATGACAGGGCTGTTTGACAACATGAGGGATGGTGCATAATCTAGCACAAAAGAGATGCAGCAATACAGAACTCTTGTAGATACCAGGGCTCAGGTTACTTTGCTTGTGGCCACAAAGAATTGAGAAAAGCAGTAGCAAGAACAATACTAGTGAATATATAAAGGGAGTGATAGAAAACCCAAGCATTTCACTCCATACTGCTTTGTGCCAAAAAGCCACTAAGCCCTGCCCTTCCAGTGCTCACAAGATCAGCACAGTATTGCATATACCATTGGCTGGCTACCCAGCGTGTGGCTTCTTCTACTTCCTGTGAGAGAATTAACCCTACCCTAACTGAGCCAAGGACAACATTTCTGCTTACTTAATTCACGTGGCAGATGATGCCTCTGAATTTAAAATTACAGTCCAAACTGCCTGTAAAAACATGGAAACATAGCGTGGTTATGTATTACTGAAAGCAGTGATGCTTGTCTCTCCTTTTTTACATTCACATTCACTGCATTCATAGTCAAATATTTCTGAAAAGTAGTTACCTGCTAAATTGGGAAAAAAAATTCACTAAGGCTGTTTATTGTTTGGATTGTTGGAGGTTTTTAAAATTATTTTTAAAATGTAAGGACTAATGAATGCAAAACTGTATTGTTGTTCCTAGATATGTACATATGCCTTGTATAATGCATTTCACAAAAAATGGACAGACTTGTCTATACACACTTTTGAAGGTTGTCTTTAGGGAAGCAGGGAGAGCAGAAAAGGGTAGCAAGCAAAATGTAAAATTTGCTTTACTCTCAGACTGAAGGTGAGTATTGCCTTGACACCAAAATTTTACTGAAAGCAAGCTCTATGTTTGTGTGAGTCTCTTAGATGAGTGCAGAATTTGAGAAAGCTAATGATTCATTCTGATACCAAGGAGGTGCGAAAAACTGATATTAGTCTTTGCTTTTTGCAGTATTTTCCATGGCAAGATGTAGGCCAGGAAAAAAAAAAAAAAAGCCAGTTTACAGTACAGTGAGACGTGACAGATTTAGTCACTACTTCATAATCATGTTTTTTGGCAGTTTATTACCCTAACCTCATGCTTCTGGGCTTCTGCTGATCATCCAGAGAAGTATGAGAATAATTGCTTTTTCCTCCTTGAAACTTAGTTAGAAGAAAAGCCGCCAAACTGCTTTTCACAACTTTTGAGAAAGAAGACTATGACATTTGGGAGACCACCCACAAATAAAATACTAGAAAAATTCTTGGTGTACAAATAAGAGACAAACCACAGAAAGCAACATTCATTTGGAATTGGGTGTTTTTTCTCAAAGCATTTGTCCAACTTTCAGACAGCTGAAAACACAGCTGTAACTGTATGAGCAAGTTTTATTATTCCAAAATTGATGGAATTTGTATTTTTTTTATTTTAATATATTTAATCTCACTGTATAACTTATTTTTAAACAGATACTTTGCATGGTCATGAGAAATGTTACACAGAGGGAAAAACAGGGAATCTAGAACACTTAAGAAATAACTAGCAATAATACAAACATTATTAGAACTGGAAAGAGGTCCTTGCAGTCGATTATAACACTTGCCCACTAGAGGCACTTGAGAGTCTTCTTTCTTCTTAAGGTAGAAGGCACATTCAACAGAGAATTTCTTAGAGAGAGGTTTTTTTAATATTTGCACATAAAAATGCTATCTCTGGACTCCCAGGGATGAGTTATAGTTCCTAGACAGTACCTGAACACTTGAAGTGAGTTCTGTCAGTCTCTTAATAGCTTTTGAGGCTTTCCAGGCTCTAACAGGGTGCTGGGAGAGAGGCAGACAATCTCTGACCTGATTCTGGTTTCTCATGAACTCCAAACTTGGCACAGAGGTTTGCAGAGGTGCAGGCAGGACATCCTGCAGATGTGCAGATGGGCACAATGTTGGTGGTACTTCTTGCCATGATGTGAGAAACTTAATGCCTCCTCCTGGTAAACTTGAGTCACAGCAAGTTTCCAGGTATACAAACACAAAATATCAGGGCTTGTTATGTAGCAGGCAGAGCAAGGCAGGATGCAATGGCAGAGAGCAATGAAGCAGAAACACGTTAACGCAGAAGCACAGAGAGTGAGCATTTTGTGTTTGCCTGCTCATCTCCTTTTATCAATTCAGCTCAAGACTAATGGCTCTTTGGCCACAGAACTTACCCAATCACCATGGCGGTTTTCCAAACTTTACCATATTAGTTGAGCTAAGGTCTACTTCTACCCTTTTAGGGCAGAACAAAACCAAGTGTATAAACAAATGAGGGTATCCTATTTACAACTTTGGACAGAGACTCAATGGCACCAGGCCTTTGTTGTCCTTCTCCCCCTTTGCTTCCCGAAAAGCAGGAGAGAGAGGAAAAAAGGAAACATGTCTGGACAAGCCAGGACATGTTTAGGCCTATTTTGGCTTTCCAAGGCAACAGCTTATATCTCAAAATACTTTTTAGATTCAATTTTAACATAGTTTTGTCCTGTCATAGTTTGAGAGATCCCAGGTTTTCCATCAGAAACTACAGGGACAGACATCCATCTAAGGGGATGGATCTGGGCATTCCAGGATATTATAACATTGTTATTCTATTGTGTTTCTTGGTATCATGGCTCATAAAGGCAGGGCCTGGCAGATACCACTCTCTTTCCCTTCTCCTCTCCCTCCCTTCACATCTTTCTCCAGGAAGAGCATGCATTATGTCATGGTTTGTAGGGGAGATGGCTACTAGCTGGCAGAGAATCTGCCTGATGGAGATGAGGAGTGTGAAGGGCAGTTATGGCCTACTTTCAGGCCTGCCAAGACTGGAACAGGTGGAGGATTCTTGATGATTATAGTCCAATATACTTGGTGTAGCTTGTGGATGTACTAATTTTACCCAATTGCCTTTTGCATATATACACTAATAAATAGAAAGTCTCTTTGGACTTCCAATCAGTGTAGAGTATTTTGATTCTTATTCTCCAAAAGGAGTAAGAATCACCTCTGTTGTCCAGTTCTGGTTTGCTCATGGCCTCAAATGATGACCACAGTGAATAGAAGGAAAATCCAGATAAAATTATTAGGGTGTTTGTGACATAAGTTCATACCCACATGCGGTGACTTAACTCCAAGAGTTGTTAAGGAGTCTTAAGTGCTTTACTTGTGAGTGGCCAAGACGGCATGCAACAAAGTGGTCTTCCTATTTCAGGTAGCTGGAAAACAAGTCATACTATTTTAAAAACACATGAGGACCTCCAGATAAACAGTGGAAAATATTTTGGAGATACCTTGTGGGGTTTGTAAGTGACTATATAAATCTGGCCATCTCCTCCCCTCCTGGAACTCTCCACCCCTCCTGGAACTCTCCACCCCTCCATGGTTCTGAAGGGTATATGAAGGGATGTTCTGCACAAACAGAAGCAGTGCCTCTGCTATTCCAGTTACTTGGTTTAGAAACGTTCCACTTGTAACTTGCCTTTGACAGAGTCCTCTCTGATTGGGAGGTGAAACAAACTCCTAAGCACTGAGCTATCACATGGTCTATTATATCTGGATGTTTTTACTGATGCTTTTTGACAGAGTAATTAGTGTCTCACATAACTGTACAGTTTACTCAGGCTCCAAGGAAGACAGAATACTATGTTGAATGTAAATCTGAATTAATTTAAACACCTGGAAGCAAGAAAGTCTTTGTTTTTTGATTTTTGTGTGTGTGTTTTGTTTTTCAAAAAATAGCTTCTTTCAACCACATTTCATATGTCATGACATCAGAAACTATGTGTAGTTAGTATATGTAAAATAACATTTTGTTTTTCAAAATTCTGCAAATTTGTTTTCACAAAGGTAATTACATTGAAGCTCATCTCTGCCTTTTGTGATGCAATCTTGCTTAAATTATTCCTTGGATGATTACATTAAAACTGTAATGATAATCAGAATAACTTTCCACATTTTATGATGTACTTTCTTGTGAAACAAAATTCTTTCACAAATAACTAACCAAGTTTACAGTGAGGGAGAAAAAATGTGAGACAAGTATATAGTGAGGTAAATGGGCACTGAGATGAAACGTAGTACTTTCAAATAGATTCATGTAGTCAGGCTGAAAAATGTTTGTGTTGTCCTTAGCAGAAGCTTAGCACTTGAGGCTGGGGTAATGGTTCGTGAATAAGGAGTAAATAGGATATTAAAAAAAAGGAAATATAAAGAATAAAATTAGAAATCCAAATTAAATCAGCAAGTTTGCTTATTAGTCAGTGCTCCAGGTTGGGAAACATAGGGTTAAAAATCCTCTATGGACTAGAAAAAATTGATATTCAATCCCATAATTCTGCTATCTCTCTATAAGCTCACGGTGAGGCCAGCTCGCTCTCCTTCCCTCTCCCTTCAGCCATGTCTGGGCAGTGTTATCAGAACAAACGTGTAAGGAGTAGGCCTGTTTTGGGGCCTACACAGGCTTTTGGTTAGGCCTATGGATGGCAGAGGCATTTGGGGGCATCGGGGGGGAGAAGGAGGGGTGTGATAGGATTTGAGAACCTGGTATTATAGATTTAGTTTTGTTTTTCGGGGAAAAAAAATTCAAGGGGGTTTGCTATGATTTCTGTATCTGCTTTGTAATTTTCTTCCTGTATCTGCCTACCCAAAATACAATTATTTTCTCTCTCCAATTCATTTGAGAGCTTCATTCTGTCAGCTTTAAAACCACGACAGGCAGTCAGTTATAGCAGTAGCTGCAATGTAAAGCCTGAAAGGGACACATCCCACCCCTCCCCCATATTTAGCGATCTGTTGGACTTCAAAACAAAGGAAACAATGCTGCTCCATTCAACTCCAGCATTTTTCTATAAGGTTTATGTATTTCTTTCCACCTTCTCTCACCTGAGCCTGGTAAGTGAAGCTGTTTCTATAGCATCAGGAATTAGGAGGATGTGGCTTGGTGTTCTACCTAAGCCCAAGGTTTAGTGAGTTTAAGTCTGCTTGTAATTTGTGAAATGGTTAATCTAAAACATGGTTGCTATTTCATAGCCCTAGACATTTTAGTGTTGGCCCAGGCAAACTCACATCAAATCTATTGAACTTTTATTCTGCGCTGAAAAATAGAAAAAGAATGTTGAGGATTGGTAAGCACTGAAGTTAGCCAAATCCCTCGGCAATTGCAAGCTTCTTTCAGTGGTGATTAAAGTTCCCTGAAATAGCATTCCACTATCATAAATGCTAGATAAGGGTCTAAATATGCCTATTTTCTCCTTATGTTGCTTTGCTTTATGTATAGCTTAATTATTGCGCAGGCCTGCCTTTGTCTTTTGCCTTTGTGTTGTACTTTGCATAGCAGTATGTTCAACTGCCTGCTGTCCATTTGGTTATATCCAGATGTATCCTGCATGGTTTGCCTCTTGATGTGACAAAGAGCACAGCCTTTAGAAAACAGGCATTATTTTTTTGGCAGGTGCATCCAGTCAGATGGGATTCCTTTCAATTTCTTTTGGCAGCACAACCCTCTTTTGCATTAGTGCTGTCTGATGAGGTCTTATCAATTACTATGTGTGTTTCTGCCTTTTGCAAGGTCCAGAGCAGGACTGAGAACCCTGAAGATTGTTTCTCTTACAAAACATTCAGTGGTTCATAGTATGGACTTACGAAGTTAAGAATTTCTATGGTCTTGGCAATATATTGTAATATGAACAAAGTGTTCATGCCTTGATGTTCATTTGAAATCAGGACTTGTCTGTATTAGGATATTAGCAGAACAGAAGAAGAAGCTTTTGTTCCAGAGCAATTAAGTAGATAATAAAAGCAAACAAAAGTTCAGTGACTTGCTCAAGTTATGTAACAATAGCAATGCTATGAAACATTACCCTAAGTGATACTGAAAGAAGCCTCGTTATTGATGTACTGGGGTTAGAAATTCACTGCAAATACTCACCTCTAATTCTCAGGTCAATGGTTTCCAAAGTCATAAAACATGATCTATCAATGACAGTCTGACTGGAATGAAATGTGGCAGCTGCTTAACACTGCATGTGGGTCATATAGAAAGGGAAGGGAGAGAAGGAACTGATGGGAAGGAAAGGAGAGGAAGGGAGAGGAGAGGAGAGGAGAGGAGAGGAAAAAGGAAAGAGAGAGGAATTTGGAAGAATGAAATTTGGAAGTAATATGAAAGGAATTTGAAAGAAATTCAGAAAGGAGGAAGGGATGAAAGAATTCAGAGGAAATTTGAAAAAAAATGTGAGGAAGGAATTAAAATTTGGAATTCATAATTTGGAAGGAAGGAAGGAAGAAGGAAGGGAGGAAGGGAGGAAGGGAGGAAGGGAGGAAGGAAGGAAGGGAGGAGGGGAGGAAGGAAGGGAGGAAGGGAGGAAG
>VWZI01016731.1:0-89409 GCA_013396835.1 Psilopogon haemacephalus | reverse complement strand
AGGAAGGAAGGAAGGAAGGAAGGAAGGAAGGAAGGAAGGAGCAGGAGAAGGACAGAGGCTGGTTCTAATTTTACAAAGATTGAGGTAGTTGAAAGCTTCCATCACTCGTTGCCTTCTCAGACATACAAGGCAGGCATCCTGTCGGTGTTACCATAACATTCTGTGAAGCAGAACAAGTATTGGTGAGTTGTTTTCTGGGAGAAATATCTTGTAGCAGCATCTAGAAAAGTACCAATATTGTCTTCTGAATAATACATGATACATGGGTGATGGATTCATTACTCCAGGCTATCTTTTGTGTATATTTATGTTCCTGTTCTGAGGGTTGTTTTTTCCCAGAAGACGTATGTTTAAAACCACCATCTTTCTTGTAGTTTTAAAATTGAATGGCATGAAACTAACAACTCTTCTAAGGGAGAAGTGCTGCTTAGTGAACAGAGTACAGTTCTAGGAGCTTTTATTATTCTGTGTCCATGGAGCGACAATGGCTATGGACATTTATCTTTCTGTGCCTTTTTCCCCTACCTTTAGAGCAGTCATAACAACAATAATCTTTGCAGAATATTTTGAGAAAACATTCATATTAAAACACTGTAAAAGGACAAGTTATTATAATTAAAGTCTAATTCTTTTATGAGTGGAAGTAATGAATATTTTGTTAAGTGCGACCTATATGAAATTCTGATTTCTTCTGTAAGGATCATATTTCAGTTCAAATAGAAAAAAAAAGCATAATTCCTCCACTCCCTACCATAAGAAGGGTACACTAGTAATTTTCATGATAGTATACTAATTTTTAGTGCCAGCAATTTGGATGCCTCTGTTGATCAAGTGCTGTTCTGCTTTTCTGTTGCAGAAGTCAGTACATACTCAGACTATGATATGTATTTTAAAATTTATGTTTTAGAATGAACTTTCAAACAACATGCTTTAACATCAGAAGAATTTTATGATCCTTGTTTTAATACAGGTGAATAAATTACATATTTAGCACTGGCTTTCATACCAGAAACTGAGAGGAAAAAAAAACCAACAAACCAAAACAAACCTGCCTATGTAACTGTTGATCACAACACTTCCCCAAAGTTATGCATTGCTTTTGACTCTGAGGGCAGGGCTATTTTTTTAATCTAGTGAGAGTTAACATATAGTAATTCCAAGTTTAATACTGCAAAATAAGTATTTTGTTTAGTTGTTTGTGAAACTGCTCTCCCTCCAAAACAGTGTTGTTTGAATTATTTTGTGTATTTCTGAAGAATGGATACACTTTCTTTTACCTTGTAGAAATATGCAGACACAGCATATATAATGTACTGATGCACAAGAATTTTATTCCATCTCAGAGAATTTATATAGACATCTCAAATTTTTGCATGATTAAAAAAACAATTTGGTCATTGATTCTGTGTTTTTAAATGTGTGTTTAAGGCTGCTTCTACTCTGTTTTCAAACAGTGAAGAACAGTAAAAAGTGTACAGTTGCTGTGCATATGGAAAAAAAGAGGTTTTTAATGTAATATAAGAGAGAACAAATATATTTGAATTTCAGTGGCATAGTTCTTAACAAAGGCATTATCTAGCTGAACAATTCAGGAGCACAGCTGATCTTGTGTAAAATTAGCATGGAACCAGATACGTAGGCAAAAAGCAGATTTAAGAGTAAAATTTCTGGGTTCTGCCCCCTTCCAAGCTTGATATGTGTCCTGCAGAGACCTCCCCTCTTGCCTTGCATCATTTGTCTACCTATAATTACATGCCCAACATTACCTGATGTTCTCTTTATATAGTTTTATTTTTACAAAGGACTTTGACATTCATTAATAGTTGTCATGCTGTTGCAATCAGAACTGCTTATACTTTCAATAAAAAATAGTAAAATAGGGTTAAGTCAAAGATTCCAGACTTTCAGCTGTTGTAAATAAACCCCTTTATATTAAAAAAAAAACAGAGCAAACAACCAAACACATGAATAATACTAGTTTAACCACTCATAAAACTATCTGAATGTCTCTCATTCTGTTTTTGTAAAGTTATTTGATTTCCTTTTTCAATTTAGCAAGAGTCTTCCCTTGTGAAAATACAATCAACGAGATCTATCTCACAAGTTTTTACTCAGCTCATCACGGTATGATCAGAAATTCCGTTCAGGTTTTCAATGAGGTCTGACTGAGCAGAACATTTTTGATCTGTGCTGAACTGTGTGTCTGATTGGTGACATAGTAATAAAATTATTCCTCCATCATCTTTTTGTGAACATCTGAAATCACTGACTGATTTTGCAGAGGCCAGCTTTCAGTCATTAGTGACCTATAATGGACATGACCAAGCAGGGAAAGTTTTACACAATTAAAATATCCCCTCAGTCATCCAGTCTCTTTAAAGTGAAGAATCTAAATAATAGATTGCATGAAGATAGATTTCTTTCTCAGCATCTACTTTGTTTCATTCTTAACACAAAGGGAGAAGAGAAAGAAGATGGGAGTCAGCTAAGTGAGATAAATGTGAATGAGGGCCTGAGAATATGAGGAAACAGACTTAATAAGAAGCCAGTGAAAGAATGCTTCAATAATTTAAAGTATCTATAAATCAGTGAGGGGCTTGTGACACTTGACTAACAATTCATAAGGAACAGCAACAAGAACTGTAGTGATCCATTAGCTGTATTGGAGGATGAACACAAGTGAGCCATTAAGAAGAAGTAAAGCAAATGGCAAACGTGCTCTAATAATTTTCTTCAAATGCAGGAAGCAAAAGTCTCCCCAGTTCACACTAAGAAATATCCTATTTTGTACATGTGTGAAACTGCAGATAATATGCCAATTACAGAAAAAATCTCTAAGCATCTCTTAATACTGCCTAAAAGTTTTATTATGTATAGCCTTAAGGTATTGTTGTAATTGTTGCAATATTTTTCTGGAAGAATGAAAGGCATGCTCATTTAATTTTTTTTAGTGTCACCTCCATGTGCAGCAAGTTGTGTCTGCCTCTAGTTTCCTGCTAGAATGTATTGATCTGCATGCAGATACATCATCTCCTCCTTCTCACTAAAATATCTTTAGCCAGGTTCTTGATTTGCTGAGTGATTTGGAAGAGCAGTTTCCTTCTCCAAGCAGAACACGCCATTGTTCAATCTATTCTCTTGTAACTGATTAAGTAGCCTTTGAAGAAAGTGAAATTATAAACTGTGAAAAGAACTTATGAAAGATAGAGTATAGGCGTATATATACAGGTTATTGGCTGGATGGTAGATGTTTTTTTTTTTCACAGTTCAGCTATAAAGGATTTCATATCTCAGAATTTGCTGTCCTCTTGTTGTGGTTTAATAAATGGACAGATTGTTCTATTGCCCCAAAAGGGTCAAAAGAATAACATTCAAGTAAAGGACTGGAGAATTGGAAAAGTTTAATTGGAAAGGCTATTTACAATTGCTTAACTACCACAGTTAATTGCCACAGTTCTATAGTGGTGAGCATAACAAAGCATACACAAATTCATATTCAGCCTTGGCCCAGTACTTTGACCTGGACTTACAATAGGCTCATTAGGCTAAAACCTTCCAAAGATTTCACCCAGCCAGGTCTCAAATTTTCCAGGCCTCAAATGCCACCCTCTCTCCTCATACTTCCCTACCCAGGCCCAAATGATGCAGTAAAAAATCAGTTCTTCTAACACCTAGCAAAACTGCTAGCCTCCCCTATACCAAAACCTGAGGTAAGGGAGCCTGTGCCATCAGGACGAGAGTTGGGGTGGAGAAGAGAAGATACTGGCTTCACAGTCAGATTTATAAGGATACAGGATTATAGGAAGAAATACAAAGATTACATTTTCCAGTACACCTCCTGGACACACTAGCTCCTGTAGGTCTATAACTTTGTGGAATTTTATTAAAGGCAGCTGGCTCAAATGGCCACATCTGTCTACATAACAATAAAGTATTTCTGATGTAGTAGGAAGTGACATATGAGTCAAAGAAAATATTTTCAGCACTGGGGATATTTGGTCAGTGTGCTGATTTGAACTAATTGGAGGATTTGAATGAGAAATTAGACTATAGTCTGAGAAAGGAAAACAAAGCTTGATTCTACTTCACTCATAGGTTACTGAAAAATTTATGAAAGTTAGAACCCAAACAAAGATAAGACAGACTACTTTGAGCCACGGCTGCTGCCGCATCTCTCTATCCCTGTCTTCTTAGCTGAATAAGTTAATTAACTACTTTCCTGCTGCTAATTCCCCTGCCTGATCTACTTTCGCTTATCTGGCACGTAAGACAGATGGTGAGATAAGATTGGGAAGAGGGGAAGGTGTTAGGGTGGTTGAAAACACCTCTTAGGGACTTTGATCTCTGGTAGGGGTGTGGTATTTCCATATTGGATTGGGAAGGGCAAGGGGGAGGCAAGAGGGTGGGACACAGCGCTGCCAAACCACCACACAGTAATTTTACTGAATAAGATTTTGAATGTGGTAGTGATTATACTTTTGTAATCCCAGTGTATTGGGGACTGGTGAAATTATCTGAGTACTTGCAGCTGCATTGCTTTCTGGGTATGGGAAAAGAGAGTAGAGCCAAATCCCTATGGGTCTGTTCTGTCTGGAAGGCATTTTTCTTTTAGCTGAGAATAGCCTTAGTGTGATGACCTTAATGGTGTACTGTAGAAGATGACTACAGGATGACATTTCTGGGAAGAATTTAGGACCTTTATTGAAAGGATTTGATGCTGTTCTTCTTATGTTAGATTAAATTCTATTTAGATGAGATTAAATTGGATACTAACTGCAATTATTTTTCTTTAAATTTAATTGCTTTTAGAATGCCTAAATAGTGTCTTAAGTCTGTGAAATTATTGAGCAAATGAGAAACTGAAATACATTTGAGATATTAAGTAAATATATATGTACAAAAATGCATAGTTCATATGGAGAAAAAAATATTGTTCTGGGAATTAGATGTAAATCTGCAGTGCCATTTTAGGGACTTCTCAGAGAAGCACTAAATATGAAAAATTTCAGAAGATTAGTGCTATATGTCTCTGGGTCCTACTAATTGCAATAATGATAATTATCAAGTGCATTAACTATATTGCTATTCTGAGATATGTAGTTATAGCACAACTATAACAGAAAGAAAAGTGAATATAATTAATTTCTAAATGTTCTGGTATGCTTTAGTGCAAATGACTTAAGCTCTGTAATAGTGGTCTGTTTTAAAAAAATGTGTCTATGTATCTTTGAATCTGAAAGTAAAAAAATTATTTGAGACCTTTATTTAAGTCATAAATATATACATAACTTTTCTATGAGGGCACAGAAGACAAAATGGAGTTAAGCTGGAATCAAATAAAGGAATAGAATGGGACAAAACAGAATTAGGCTTATGTTCTGATGAACTGGGATGTGTACCAGTGTGAAAATCTAAAATTAAGCTGAGTTCCAGTGCTTTGCTGAATTTGATCTTAATACACAGTCTGAGGTGCTGAACTATGTGTAAAGAGTTGTCTATGAAAAGCTTACCTGGTGGTTGGGACAATGGGTTCTTAAATACATGACTGAGCCCATTATACTTTTAGTTTCATGACAGTAACAAGCAACAGGCAGGGATAGATCCCTGTTGTTTTTATGAAAATCTTTTAAAGGTTCTTACTTGTTTCACAGAAAAACAATCCTGTTTCAGAGAAATGCATTTATTTCCAAAGCATAGAGATTATATGCATTTCACTGATGAAACAAAGTCTCAGTCAATTTATTTTTTTTTTTTCTTAAAGCCCATTACATTTCTCATTTAAACATTTCAGCAAATGATTCATAATTACTTTGGTTTCATGAGTATTCATTCTTTACCCTGCCTAGAATTACAATGAAACCTTGGGATTTTTTCTATTATGAATAAATTAATTTTCCCCTTGATCAAGTGTATTCAATTTTAACTCATTTATTACAGTTGTTTTTGCAAATTTAGGCACAGCTTCCATGATTCAATTTCCTGGACAAGGCCAATGATCATGGAGTTAAATCATTCTACATATAGCATTTGCCCTAGTAAATGTGTCCTTTTTCTCCTATATTTATTTTTTAATCAAGAGTGACAAATTAGAGAGAAATGTATTTCTTTATTCATATTTGCTACAGCACAAAATAACCCCCCAATGCTGTAAAGCCTTTATATTTGTGGCTCATTGCCAGTTTAACAGGGTTAAAATTCCTCCTTAAGCGGTCAATATGTAATAATGAACACTGAATCATAGATGGAAATACGAAGCATTTCAAACCTCTATCTAGCATTTTTGCTTAAGAAAAAGAAAGAAAATAAAATATAAAAAGGCATTTTTAAAGATTGTTAGGAACCCAAATTATACACATCTACTTTTGCATGGTCTTCTCAAAGGGGTTGCAACTTCTACCTGGATCTTTTTGCTGGCAGAGCAGCAGCAGCTTAAGATATCCACAAAAGAGGCTTTGATGTGGTTTTGTATTTCCCAGTTCTTGACTGTTTCTCTTAACATTTCCATGACCTGTGTGGTGTTCCCTGCAGCACCAAAACGTAAGGACAAAATAGAGCATGTTTTTAGGGCTGAATTCATCATTACTTGAAAGTTCTACCAATATAAGAAAACACAGAAATATGTTGTTCCATACTGGAAGACATATGACGTGAAATTGACAGCAAAATTGCATCACCTAAGCATGGGCTGGAGGTATTCAGATGATATTTAAACTTCTTAGTGACTACAGCCTTATCAGGCAGGATTGGATCTCACCAGTGCTGTCACATTAGCTTGTCAGATTGCTCCCTACTCCTCACTTCACCTCTTGCCATAGGAACACTTTCTGTTCAGGTAAAATAGAAAAAACTCAGAGCTGCATCTTCAGTAATGTAAAAACACTTCACTAACAATAAAGAAGTGTTAGGACCTGTTGCCACCTTACCTTGGAGGAATACTTTACAGGAGGTTCTTTATGCCTCTCTAAGGCAAACTGACACTGAAATGGCTAGAATAATTACACATTCATTAATTGCACATTTGTGAAGATTATTTTGATCATAGAGCGTCTCTTAAAGCAGGCAAGGCAATTATCTTTTATGTGCCAGAGAGAAAGAGAATGAAGTGAGATAAGATAGAGAGAAGAGTGAGATAAGATCAGAGGTAAGAGTAGAAAAATACCACTCCAAGTTCCAGCTCTGACCTACGTGCTTGATGTCTTCTTGGTGTTGGGTGCACACTGACATTTTGTGGGGATGTGTTCTATTCTTAAATCTCTCCTCATTCTTTGCCTAAGGGTAGTTGGTAGAGGTGTTCCCATAGCAAGACAGATCATGCACCACTTGTATGATGCTGCAGTGGTATCTGCACTGTGCTATAGTTGGGTCACTCTTTGGGCACCTCCACATAGAGTTACGGTGGTAGCAAAATGGCAAGTGCTCCAAATACTCTGAGTGATTTCTGCTTTTTTGTTTGCACAAGCTCACTTGTGGAGGTGACAGCAACTGTCTTGAGTTGGCATATGTGTTAGTATTCAAGTGATGTTTGAACCACAACACTGTTCTAGGAGCAGATTGTCATGGTCCTCCAAATAAAGGGGGGCAGAGAAGCAGTTTGAGATAAGCTTCCCTGTCAATGGAGCTTCCAAAGGACCCTTTTTAAACTATTCTGCCTACTTTTAGTGATTTAAACGTTACAAATATGATTGTAGCTCAGTCTCTCTATTGTCTTATTCTTCTTTACTGAGAGAGACTCTGATACAATTCCTGTTTTCTTATTTCTAGGCTGTGATTTAGCCTCACTGGAATAGAAATCCCTTTGCTGTAGACTGAATCAGACTGTACCAAGATGTTCTGCATGCAAAGGACTGGAGTGTTTTCACTCTATCTAATGATCCACTACAGTTACTCTTGGCTTCATTCCCTGGCTCTGTACTCTCACCCTTCAGTCTGGAAAACTGTAGAAGGACATGCTCCAGTCCAGACTCAAGATTTCCCTGCAGGGTAATAGAAACATATTGGGGTTTATTCTTGGAGCTGAAGCCCCAAGCTGAAACTAGTTAGGAAGGAAGCAGGTTAAATATGGCCTTACAATCCCTTTTGTGACTTAGACACAGATACACAAATGCAAAAGTATTAGAGAATGCACATGCAGTCTGTTCAACAGTGAAGGTACACAGAAAAGAACATGAAGTTAATGTACATGGTGGAATAGTGATTTTGGGTATTTGTAAATAGAGTGCCATTGCATCCAGTTTGACCATGACCTCACAATCCAAGATTTCCTACACATTTTATTAGGGCATTATCATGCAGATGAAGATTGATTGGCTCTTAGAGTCAGCTTGAATTTGGCTTTGAATCTCCTTTGACAAGCATCCTTCTGGAAATCTAGTATATTTCAGTTCTCCCAAATATATAATTTTCAATAATTATTCTTCTAGAATATACATGAAATTATTCACATCCCTCTCTCTGCAGTTCTTTATACAGAGACCAATTTTCTACATCTCATAGTACAAGACCAGCTTGGTGAATACATGATTTTCTGAGGGAAATAGAAGTGCTTTTCGAGATATTGTAATTAGAATGGCAGATGTGTCTTCATTTAAGGTTGCCCAGTAGATAAAGCTACATTTATAGAAACATCTACTTATTTTAACAGTAATGGCAGTTGCAGTGATTTATTTTTCTTTCTGAATTTGGGAGAAAAAAGCTTTCAGTTGGGATAGGAATTTATGCCTTTTACATATATTTTAAAGGGTAATTTTTTTTCAGATGTTCTTTGTCACAGATGGTTACTGACTCTGAGGTGCTCACAAGACCTTTCATTCTCCAGTGACAGTAGTGACTTAGAAAATTGGCAGAGATAAAAGAATAGATGTTTCTCTGTCAGTTATAACTTTAATTTCCAGATCCGCAAGAATGATGGATACTCATAAATAAAAAGCAGAATAACACATAGGGCTTTGAACCTCTGGCAAATTTTCTTGTTTGTATGGAATGTATGTATAGTACTTATAAATTCAGATAAACAATTCAAATATCTCAATACCTTGTAATGAGATGCTGTACCCAGCACTCAAGTGTACTAGAAATTCCTGGAATGATATTTGCTGTGGGATCTAGGTCATTGTAGTGATAAGAAGTCCAGCACACCATGGTACATTTTACTAGTGATGTGTATACAGTATCTGGAGTTCATCTGGTCCAACCCTTCTGCTCAAGCAGGGCCACCTACAGCTGATTGCCCAGGACTGTGTTCAGATGTTTCCTAAGTATCTCCAAGGAGGGATACTTCATGACCTCTCTGGGCAACCTGTACAAATTCTCAGTCAACCTTACAGTAAATAGAAGTGTTTCCTGATGGTGAGATAGCACTTCCTGTGTCTCAGGTTTGAGACTTACTGTGTTTCAGGTTGTGCTTGTTGCCTCTGGTTGTGCACTGAGTGCCACTGAAAAAAAGCCTTGTTCAGTCCTATTTTAAGTCTTTCTCCAGTCTCTCTTTCTGTTCTCCAGGCTGAGCTGACCTATCTATTTCAGCCTTTTCTTACTGGGATATACTCAAGTCCCTTCATCATCTTTACAGCCCTTTGCTGGGTCCTCTCCAATATCACAGAATATCTTGAACTTGAAGTGCTCATAAGGATCATCATGTCCAACTCCAATCTCTCTCTTTATTGAGGAGCCCAGAACCGGACCCATTACTCCAAGTGTGGCCTCAGTAGTGCTGACTAGCTGGGAAGGATTGATCTCTTGGCCTGCTGACAACACTCCTCCTGCAATCCAGGCTACTTTTTATCTTCTTAAACACAAGGGGACATTGTTGGCTGGTGTTCGTCTTGGTGTCCACCAAGATCTCCAGGCTATTTTCTGCCGAACTGCTGTGCAACTGAGTAGCCAGCCCCCGACATTTACTGGTGCCTGAGTTTGTTCCTCATCAGGTATAGGATTTGGCACTTCTCCTTATTGAATTTCACAATATACTGGTCAGCCCATGTCTCCAGCTTGTTGAGATCTCTCTGGGTAGTGGCACAACCCTCTTGCGTATCAAAAAAATCCTTCCAGTTTTGTACCATGATCAAACTTTTTGAGAATAGTCTGCCTCATCATCCAGATCATAAATGAAGATAGTCAACAGGATCAGACCCAGTTTTGACCCTAGTGGTACACTGGTAATTACTGTCCTCCAACTAGAATTCCACCACATTCTGGGCCAAGCTGTTCATCCAGTTTTCAATCCACCTCACTCAGTAAGGGCTTCATTAATTTCTGCGTGAGAATGTAATGAAAGACAGTGTCAGAAGCTTCACTGAAGCAGAGTAGATAATATTCCCTGCTCTTCCCTTATCTGTCAAGCCACTTATTGCAGTAAAATATTATCAGGTTGGTCAAAATGAAACTGCCATTGTTGCCTACACAATTGCATTTCCAGCATGGTTATTGGCAGCATGTATTACAATAGACTTAGGAAAGAGATGTGTTGGGTGCTGTTGTCTTTGAATGAAGTGAAATGTAGTAAGTGCCATTTTCCCCATATTAATGGCCATGCTTTTTTCCTTGATGGCAATAACATTTTGATCAAGGCAGTCTAAAAAAAGTAGAAGGAAAAGAATACCTTTCTTATATCTAACTAGAGCACTTGCTTCTGCTGCAGTATACCATAATTAATATTTTTGCCTAGTTTGTGTAATGGAGGGTATTCATTAATGCAAGATGGGATTTATTAAAAAAAAAATAAAAATTTCAAAACTCTCACTACCTGCCCAGTAATTCCTCCAACAGCAGAAGGATGGGGGAACAGAAAACACCTCTGGACAAGTCAGGACATGTTCAGGCCTATTATGGCCTACCACAACAGTTTGTTACAAAATGATTAAACATTTGATTTTTTTAAGCCAGTCTAGATTTTGGGCTCTGAGAGCTTTGGAAGATGGGTCATTCAGCCTTTCTTTTTGGGAATATTCTGCTTTGGTTAAACAGCCAGATACTGGCCCAATGATTCTGCAGATGCTGTGAAGGCATTTGAAATACTTGGATTTTCATCTCAGTTCAAATAAATATTTAAGGACTTTATACAGAGTAGCAACCTCAAAAATAAAGATAAGATCCTTAAATATTCATCAGAACAAGGCCTTGGGTCTCTCTGCTGAATGCCCTAACAATGAGTTTGAAGAGTTCTCTTGCTTTCTCTGTTGCTCCCTAAGTAGCTAAATGTTTCTTAACAAACAGAATAGCATCATACTTACATCAAGAGAGAGCTTTTCCTCAGTGCATCATGTAGACTCACAATTAAGCACAGGCTATAATTCAGACTTCTGTCACAGATCAAGCATAAAAAAAAAATAATTAGTATGTTGACCTTCTGCTGCTTGGTGACACAAGTAATTAGATTTCTGGATGTGAAAGGAGGCATGTCTTTCTCAGGTGCATTCTGAGTATGTGATTTGAACTATGGTACTCTACAGTCAAATTGTGTTGAAAGTCTAGAACAGTCTACACTGTGCATCCCACAAGGTCTGAGGAACTACAAAGTACTAGATACTGCTCTATGGATGAAGTGCTGACAATACTGTGATTTCAAGGGGAAAAGAGACAGTAGATTTTTCAAAAATTTGGTTTCCAAAATGATGGATTTTAACACCTAAAGTGGTTTCTGGGCCCTTATACACTTCTTGGAAATCTCTCCTTCACATGTCAGGTCCCTTTAATGAAAAAAAGTCTTAAAATATAAGTACAGTGTCAGATAGCTTTCATCTTTAAAAAAAAAATATCAAAAGGAAATCAAGACTTTTATCCTATTAGTGACATATTTATCTCATTTCTAGAAGAACTTTTTTATCATGATTGCTCATTAAAAAATGTCTAGGACATAGAGCCCTTACTGGAGTTGTAGCATTTCTTGTCTTTTCTTTCAGGTTTGCAGCTAATCATTATGAGTGTCTGAAGCAGGGCGATAAGTAGAAGCTATCTGGATAGCATCTTTTATAGCATTTTTTTCTCAAAAAGGAATGGTGACACTGAATAGAAATGAAATATCAAATTGTCCCAGTTCTTTTTTTTCTTGAAATGGAGCTTGTTGCAGTTATATTAGTCAAGATATCATTGATTGTAAGAGTCCTCATTAAAATTTGTTAAAAGCTCACAGTAAGAAAATCTATGCAAAGCTCTTTAAAAAGAAAAAAAGGAAATAAAAGAAAAAAAGAAGACAGAAATACAGCAGCATTTAAAATGTTCTGTTGTGCATAGCTGCTTTTTGACAGTGGGTTAGAAATCAGTACCTTTAAGTCATTCATATACCAAATTCTTGTGCCTGTAATTAGAGTCTCTCTCCCTTCATAAGCTTATAGGCTTCAAGGGCATTTACCATCATTATTTGTTCTATCTTTAGTTAGACTGACAGTTGTGTGGATCAGGGACCATGTTTCCCATTTGTCTGTGAATTATGTAGTGTAATTTCACTATTTCATAAATTGACTCGAATTATAGGTTACCCTTTATAGGTAATGACTTTCATCCAAGACAAAATATTGAAACCTCTAGCCTGTCTAAGAAAAAAAATTCATATTAGTAAAAGCTGCACATCAGTAAAGATGAAATGACATTTCAGTAAATAAAATTCTTTGGTGTTCTGGAGCTACATCCATTTGCTTCTCGTATTGTTGTGCATAGGAAGATAAGTAGAAAAATTGTTTGACATATCACTTTAGTAAATCCCACAGGCATCTATGTTTGTATTAAGTCTGTTAAGTGATAATACTCACTTGGTTCGTGTGTTTCAGTTGTTAGAAAAATGCTTTTTCAAAACCTGATTTATGAAGAGGAAAAAAGAATTTATTTTAACTTTTTCATAGAGACATTGTATAAATGTTTAGAGTTTTGTTAGTTTGTTTAAAAAAAAAGGCAAAAATAAAAACCACAACAAACCCACATTATAGTCTGTATAAATGCTAAAGAAGCATTTGGCTGCATTTGGATGATACTCTCTGTCCTCACTGATTTGGTTGGGAATTAATTGGCTGAGGCAGGAATTATAAAAATATAGTTATTTTTATATTCCTGAAAGCCCCACTCCCAAGCTAGATTAAAAAAAATGGTTAAATTTTATTTATGAGTTCTAATTCGGTCAGGAATCTTCACACAGATGCTTATGGGCAATTTTAGTAATTTAGGAGAGTCAGAGAGTGGAAAAGCCTAAGCTACTAGACAGATTTACCCCACAGCTAATTTTACTCATAAGGTCAGAATAGGAATTTAGAGATGATCCCTGATGAATCTGTATGGCAGTCTATGAAACTGCAAACTGTAATCCTTACAGCATTAAGTAAAATGTGAATAAAATCTGCCAAAGTCCAAAGCGTCTGTAGACACAGCCTCCATGAGGCAAAGATCATGAAGAGGTGCTGCCTTAGTGCAGGGAAAAACTGCTGGCGAGTTCCTATGAACAGGAGCAGTTTACGGCAGAGGCAGTGTTCTTCCAGTAGGAAGACAGGGTGCAGTGGTCTGAAGAGAAGCCAGGTCTGGGTGCTACTGGCAGCTCTCTCCTGAATGGACCTAAGGACTTGCCAGACTTGCAGACTTGTGAGGGAACAGAACAAACTGTGTAAAAGTGGGACTAGAGCAGAACTGCAAAGAACAGTGCAAAAGAGAACCACCCAGAGTTTTTTTCCTCACTCTATTTATAATCTTCCTAGACAACGTGTCCAATGCCACATATACACTGGTTGGGAAGAATCCAGCCAATCACCTACTGATTCCAGCACAGGCTTTCCCATGAGTTAGTACACGTGTGGAAAAGGCCCCTTCTGCTGTTCCCACTTCAAGCCCATGAGGGACGGGGAGGGAGAATCCGTTTTGTGCCTTCTTCCCCCATTTAAACCTCTGGAGATGGAGTGGGGGGGAGGGAGTTTGGAGTGCCCTACAAAACTCAGCTGTCCTAGCTGTCAGTGCAGGGGCTGCTTTTACAACCAAGAAAAGACCAGGACATTCTTGTGTTTTATAACCTCAGGCTGAACTGGGACCTCGTAATACAGGACAGTATAGTGCTTTATGCTGCCTACTGATCAGAGATCTCAGAGGATTTACTGCTGCTTCAGGACTTTACATTACTATGCAGCACTGGTCGCAACCCAGCATCTAGGTGAAATCTGGTTTAAGCGGTAAAATGGCAGAGACATTTTCTGAAGTCTCTGGATTACACTTCCTTGCATTTTCACTATTTTTAGCAATGTGTTTTAATAACCCATTGCTTCCATTGTTACACAAAAAACCCCAACCAATACAAAGGTTTTACCAATGGCAATACATTTACATATAGTATGAAGAAGTGGAATTGACCTTCTTTAGTGGGACAGCTTGTTATTCACCATAATTCCTCCTCCCTGCCAAAATATCAGCAAAATAATTTTAAGTAATGCGTTCCAAATAATAATAAAAACCATTTAACTGTTACAGTATAAACAAATCAAATGCATTGCATACTCTCTTGTTATGATTCTAAAATCATCTAGGCTTAAAATTAAGATTGGCAAGCCATGACTGCATTTAGTAAAGAGAAAATGAAGTATTAATTGTCCTATTTTTCAGTATCTAGTCTGCAATTTTAGTATATAATTGGCTTCTTCTGTAACCTTTAACTGATATAACACTTCACTGCCTTGGAATTGTTCACACACAGTTCCAAACATGCCCTAGTTTTTTTCTTTTTGGGATTTTGTTTTTTGCATTGACATTGAATATTCCAGCTTGCTTTTCAACTTCACTGCTCCTGTCATTGCCAGTGAAATGATATCAATAATCTGAAACTTTCAGTATTGCACTTCCTTTGAAGTTGTGAATAACTGATATTTTGAGAGAAGCTACTGTTCAGGGACTTTGTAAAATGAAATGTACTAAGACATAGATAAGGTTTTGACTTGTCTGGCCTACTTCTGAGACTTAGGGCCTGATTCTGCTCATTGTGTGAGCAGTAGAAGAGCTAAAATTGATGATATTCCAGTAGTAGACACTCATAGTGTTCCTTCTGATAAAGGATCTGTCTTGCTTAAAACTTTATTTACTCTGTGAAATTAAGAATGTACAAATAAAAGATATATTGTGGATCTTGTAGCTATACCACTGTTACATATGCCTGATGTCTAACCAGATGCCTCATATTTCTTCACACTGAAAAGAAATAAATTAAATGCAATAAAATCAGTAGTGATCTATTTTGTTCATACTCAGTGAATGAAAAAGTAGGCTTTCCTAGTGAATAGATTCACACATCTGCCACACTGAGTAAACCTGTTATCCATAATAATTCATTGATTAATGATCTGCCAAAGAAGACACAAGGGGGAAGAAATCAGACGTAGAACTCTTGGAAATGTAATTAATACTCAAATGCTAATGACATATTTTTGAAGAGGGCTGTGACGTGAATCAAGTGAATTACAAAGTACACATTGCACTGATGGATCTATGGATAACTACATCAGGTCAATATGGAAATAGAAAGATACTTGTAGGGGAGAGAAGGGAAAGGAAATATTTATCTTTATGTATTCACTGCATATAATTACACTTTTCCTCTGTTTTAATGTCTTTACATATACAGTATTTGTAAGACACAATTTAATGCCAACTAATTTAGAGAAAAAGTGATTTGAGATATACCTTACTCAAAATGTGTGTTGAGCAGAAGAAATGACAGTCTGGAGCAGTAATGGAAAGAAGAAATGTTCTTGACATTAAAGTGCCAGTAAAGTGGTCTTGGAAGATCAGGGTTCACCTCTCAGAGCTGTAGAGTGCATCATGTGATGTTGGGCAAGTTGGTCAAGAATGGGCTCTGTACTTAGCCTCAGGAGTTCTTAGCCTCTCAGATTCTTTTGAAAATTACTTTCCACAAAGTGTCAGCAACATTTTTTTTTTTAAATCACGGTTTTAATTTATGTTTTTAAATTTCAGCTCTGTCATAATAGAGATGAATGTCTACTGGTTGCGGTGTAGAGCATCTAGTGAACTGAAGCCCTTCATGTGAGTTTCTAAGCAATCTGTGATAACAACTGTGTATTTTAACATCCTGGAACACCCACTTAAAAAATAAATTACTCGAATTTAAACTGTGCTGTGACATTTTACATTAGAAAAGTAATTCCTAAGCTTACATTGCTAATACAGATTCAATAATTCTTTTTACCATTACTACAGGTCTTGTGCTGAGGCTTATGCTTTTTACATCAATACTCTGTTGAATTAGGTTAATGAAGTTGTGCTGTTATTTTTTTTAAATAAATTTGCTGAACTGTGTTTTCCAGTCTTGTACTGAGCTATCTCAGTGTTTTATGAGCATCTTCTGGAGAAACTTTTACCTGAAACCTATAGGAAAATCTGAGACTTGAACTTTATTTAATATGCATTCAGATCTTACTTCCTCTATGAATACAGGTGTTCTGTAAGTGGTGGAAACTGCATTCTCAATACTACTGTATTCCTGTACTATCAGAAGGAAAACTTGGAGGCCTCTAGAACAAGTGAAGAAATTGATCTTCTAAGGACTTGATCTTAGAAATTGATCTTAGGGCTTGTATGAAGACAGTGTGAGATTTCTGAAAAAGAACAGAAACTGAATTGTAGTATAAAAAACAAAGTATCTAACTTTAAGACTCCCAGTTGCCTACTGCAATCAAAAGCTTGACATGGAGAGAGGCAACAAATGTTATAATCAATGTAGGCACCCTTATGACTCTAGATGTTTTGAGTGCATTTCAATCATGTGCAGCAATGGGCTGGTGGAGAAGACCTTATCTGCTTAACAGTGGTTAAGTGAAGGTACTTGTCTTATCTATCTTATAAAAGAAGATTGGAATGTCGTAAAACTAAGAATGCCTAACACCCTACTGCAATTCCACAGCTGTAGGGATTGGATATTCTTATATTGGTTACCCTGAATTCTTCCTTTCTACAAGAAGACTATGAAAGTTGGAAGTAGGGAACGCTATTGTAGACACTTATAACAGAAAGGAAAGTAAAAGCTCTTTCAGAAGTAAAAGCTCTTTAAGTTCTGCTGCTCTTTGATAAGTGTGCTTTTAGTACTTAGGACATGCTTACACAACGTGCATTCTTATTTGGCGAGGTATATTGGCTTGTGAAATTGTCTTTATTGTCTTGATAGAGTAGCATGTAACATCACTTTTCTTATGCTCTCCCTCTTTTGATTCACAAAAGAGTATTGCAAATTCCTGCTGTAATATCTTGCTGACAATTATTGTGAAATTTTATGAAGAAATGGAGAGTCAGTGATAATGATTTTTTTTTTTTTTGCATTCTCTTGCCTCTTCTCCCAGTAGAGTAAAATAAAAAGTGATGTCTTCAAAGTCTAATCTGTCATGGAAAAGTTAAATTACCCAAATTTAAGTCTGTTTTTGTTCCATCTGAAGAAAAGATGAAATAGTTTCTCCGTGAATTATAACTCTCTATGGTTGATTCTCTTTCTCTTTTTTGTCAGTTTAGTAAAAAAGGAAAAAAAAAAAAAGGCAACAGTAAATACCCTATGCAAATAAAACATAAGTAAAATACTACTACCTTGTAGTCATGAAATAGTTTTAGGTGCTGGCTTTTAAATATCAGTGCAGTTACCTATCTTTGCCCTTCCATCTGTATGTGGTAGATTTTCTGAACCTGCATTCTGACTTGTGTAGTCTGTTGTGGGGTTCTTCCTGAGACTGGAGTCCTATTTATTCTCTTCACAAGTGATGGATCTTTCAAATTTCCCCAGCAATGGTGATTGTACAGAAATACCTTAAACCAGGTATTTGGGAACTAGGAAGATCAAAGAATCTGTGCAATGCTTTAAGCAACTCTGTTTTGATAAGATGTTTTAATTAATGGATACATATGTTTTAGTTGTATCACAAGTCTCAAGCTGTGATGCAATGTCTTGTTACAGTTTTTCTGCTTTCTTTCTGACATGATTTATGAGCCTTTACAACAAAGATAACTCATACTATTTAATTTTATAATTTTGATGCTTTAATTTACAATGCAGACTCAGAAGCTGATCTGGTGGCCAGATCTCTGCAGTGGCTTTCTACAGGCAACATACTGGATCTTCCTTCTCACAGCAATTTTTGTGAATCATGAACAAAGGTGTATATCTTACACAGGTATTTGTCAGGATGTCCAGCATCACTGTATCTGTGTGGGTACCTTTCTTACCCACTCATGGTGCTGTTGTCTCCCACATGTTTCTGTCATGTTTTAGCATAGAGCACCGTGCTGTAGAAGCCAGGGCTTTTGCCTGGTTGTACTGTTTTAGTGGAGAGGTAAGGAAACATCCTCCTTTCCTGGACTCAAATGACTAATATTATCCTAGTAGTCCTGCTCCTTGATGATACCTTTAAGAGATTTAATTAAACAACTGTGAACTGGAACAAAGAAAATTGATTTCTCAAAAATCACTGGATTTGTGATATCCAAGGCATTTTAATCTAAGAGTGAGCATTGGGCAAGGATAATGAAAGTCATAAAAACTCCTTGAACTATACTGTGACTTCTTGAACCTTTTAGGAGAAAGCATATTAGAAATCCCTGACATTCTACTGTGATCTGTAGTATTAATAAAAAAAAGGCTTCCCTGATTCTGTTTCTAATTTACAAAGATTAGACTCTAGGACACACAAAAAAATGTGTGATGCTGTGCAATATAATTTCACATTTGAGACAAAAATAAATGCACTTAAGAAGTAAGAAGATGGATCGGAGACTGCTTTTTCTGCAACTTCCTAATCAGTTAAGATTCATTAAAGGAATGAGAGAGGACACTGGAAAAAAATATTTATCTACTTTTAAGAAATACAGTAATCATTTATCAGAGCAATGTAAATGAGATTGACTTTCTTTTTCCCCCAAGTGAACTATGCTGCAATCCGTGATTCTGGTATAACCCCTCTTTATGTTTCACTGCCTCCAGATATTAAATGAAGGCTTAATAGAGCTTGTGGCAGGCAGAAAGACTAATTACTTGAGCTTCTGACCCTCTTCTGTTCTGGAAAAATTGAATATCTATTGACATGCAAGCACCCACTCCTGTGTTCCGATTGTTGATCATCCTTTGGCAGTAACTGGCTGATGCAAACGCTACTGTGATAGTAAAAATTACACAATTCTGTGTGCTGAAATGAAGAACTGAGCTTATCTTTCAAAAAGTCTTATGGCACAAGTTTGTCCTTCATTTGGACTACATGTGGCTGTACACTAATATTTCCCCAATCAATCTTCTCCTTTTGTCACACCACCAGGACAGGCTCTGCTGCACTTGTCACCTGTCTGAAATTTCTCTTTTTTATTAATGGTGGGGTTTGCATTTTGTTATGAGTCTCCCCATCTATCTAAGATGGCAGCAAAAGGAATGACATGAACAACATCTATTCTGTAATTTTAAGAAAAAAACCTCCCTGTGTTTTGTCTCACTGCTTTTATGAAAAATAGCCCCATCAAGATTTAAAATTAAAGATTTATGTTTTAAAACAGGCACGTTTTCATTTCTTTTTAATGTTTTATTATTGTCAACATCATAGAACTGGACAAGCTAGGATGTTGTAGACTTACCAGATTGTGTAGACATATATTTTTGAAAGTTCTGATTCATTTGCAAAGAAGCATTTGATTGTTTCAATGTAAAACATACTGAATGGAGGGCATCATTTTTCTTCTTTGTCTACCTTCTTAAGTTGCTTACTTTTTGTTGTGGCTATTTGAAAAAAAAGAAAACTCCATCTCTTGTAACAAATATCTGTATCTGTTCTGGATGAAAGTATTCTGTTTCTTCTACAGTATGTGGAGGGGTTTGTTTGACACTGTGTTTAATAAGGGATTTCTGCAATTCATCAGGTAATTACTGAATATGCCAAGTATGCTTCCAGAACATTACCAGACTCTTCAACTAGAAAGGCAGCAGGTAAAAGTTTTGCAAATCCTCAGAGACAAATAGAACAATGTTTGTCCCTTAGTAAGCTGTGAGGAATCATTCCACAGAATAAATGGATCATCAGCACCATGTGTGATCCATTTATTTTGTCTGCCTAAGGACTTCCACACATTTTGAATAGCACTCACAGGCTCCTTGTACATTCTTTCAGAAGCTGCTGCCAGTATTCTATATTCTAGGAGGCAGGGCTACCATCCAAGAGAGGTGGACAGGCTGGAAAAATGGGCTTGGAACCTTGTAAAATTCAACAAGGACAAAGTTACTCTCCTATATCTAGGAAGAAATCATCTGTTGCACCAGAATAATCTAGAGATTGACTGGCTGAGGAACACGTGAAAAGGACCTGGAAGTCTTGGTAAACAGCAATCTGAACAGCTGGGTAAGGCTTGAGAAATTATGTTTGAAGAAAATGTCAGTGTATACACTGAAACAAGACAGATTCTGACTGGGCAGGATGTAAAGAAAAACTTTTTTTCAAAATGAAGAGAGTGAAACATTGGAAGAAATTGCCCAGAGACTTTGCATTCTCTCCATTCTTGTACCTTTTCAAGACCAAACTGATCAACCTCATCTAATCTCATTGCTGACCATGCTCTAATCAGAAAGTTTGATTTGGTGACCCCTGAGATCTATGAAAAAATAAATTGTCCTATGATCTATTTTGAATATCCTTAAGTGCCTGGGTGCTAATGCATTGGGTAATATACCCTTCATTTACTTTTTTTTTGTGATTAGTTCTTTGTTATGCTGGTTTGAACCAATTGGAGAAATTGAGTGAGAAATTAGACTATTGGCTGAGAGAGGAAAACACAGTATGTCACTTCACCCAGAGCTTTACTGAGAAAGAAAAAAAAATTGTTTAAAAAGTGTAATCCAAACATAGATAACGCGGACAGTTTCAGATCTCACTGGGCTGCAGCTGCTTCTCTTGCATGGTTCCCTTGTCTCTCTGCCTTGGTAGCTAATTCTCAGTAATTCTACCAATTTATTTCCTACTACTAATCCCTCTGGCCAAACTACCTCCTCTTATCTGCAGCATCAACAGGTGGTGAGATAAGATTGGGGAAGGGGGGGAAGGTGGTAGGGGTGGTTGGTCTCTGGGGATGGTCTCTTGGGGATTTTGGTCTCTGGGAGGGGTGTGGTGTTTCTGTATTACCTTTTCACTGTACATATCTGTAAATATCTGTTATACCTTGTAAATATCTGCTTGTATATTGTGCAAAGCTGTAAATGTAAAGCTTCATTTATCAACTTCCAGTGTTCTGAGTCCTAGTCGGGGTTTATTTCAAAAGGTGGGGGGGCAGGTAACTGCAAAACCCACACATGTGTTTCCTTAGATAATACATCTTGCAATAAACAATGTTATCACTCATATGTCCAGTACCTAGAAGTTACTCAAGAAAATTAAGCTTCTCCCTTACATAATAAATACACTTAATGACACAGAATCTTAAGATGGAGCAGTTTCAAGGGATTGGTTTAAGGATCTCAGAGTAAGACTGAAATTCTGACTGCTTAAATAAAATATGTTATTTCAAAAATAACACTTATATGTTATTTCAAAAATTCACTTATCTTTCATTATTTTCTAGGTACAATTAAAAAAAAGCTGTAATGAATTGCAGTTTATTTAAGGAATAATAAGTTACTCTTCTGTAACTACCAAGTAGGAATGTATTCGTAGAGATACCTTGTTTCTTTTAATTCCTATTAAAATATGTTGTTTTGAATCAAATACTTGTATGTGTTTCTCTTGAATTGTGATCACTGTTCTAATGCAAGATTAGAATGAGGAGACTGGAGGCCTGGAAGGCTCTGCACCACTGAGTCTAGTCCTGTGTTACAGCAGGAGGTATAATAAATGTCTGGCTAATATGGATTTATGGAACTTCTATTCCATACAGTTCCAAAACCTTCATATAAACTTTTGGCTTGTAGTACCAACCCTGCCCCAAGCCTCTACTGTTGTATGTGTCAGGAAGAAATCAGGGAGTCATAACAGTAAGGTTTTTAGATCCCTGGAATGTATTTCTTTATAAAAACCCCCAGATGGCCCAAGGAAGCAGGTGATGCATTATTTTACAGTATTTAATAATGTCACGTGAGTGAAATATTTCTGCCAGGTGCTGTGTGATGTTAATTTAAAGCTGCACAGAAGTGAAAAAGAAATCTCAGCTGGGTTTCCAAGAATGTAAAGTTGTTCAGCAAACCAGTAAGCATTGTGTCCCATACACCCATTTGTACACTGGGAGAAAATCATAGAATCATAAAATCATAGAATGGTCTAGGTTGGAAGAGACCTCAATGATCATCCAGTTCCAACACCCCGCCACAGGCAGGGACACCTCCCACTAGATCAGGTCACTCAAGACCTCATCCAGCCTGGCCTTGAACATGTCCAGGAAGGGAGCAGACACAACCTCCCTGGGCAACCTGTTCCAGTGTCTCACCACCCTCACTGTGAAGAATTTCTTCCTAACATCCCATTCAAATCTCCCCTCCACCAATTTGAATCCATTCCCCCTCGTCCTGTCATTACAAGACCTTGTGAACAGTCCGTTCCCAGCCCTCCTGTAGGCCCCCCTCAGATACTGGTAGGCTGCTATAAGGTCTCCCTGAAGCCTTCTCTTCTCCAGGATGAAAAGCCCCAACTCTCTCAGCCTGTCCTCATAGCAGAGGTGCTCCAGCCCTCTGATCATCTTTGTGGCCCTCCTCTGGACTCTCTCCAACAGTTCCATGTCCTTCTTGTGCTGGGGGCTCCAGAACTGCACACAGTACTCCAGGTGGGGTCTGACAAGAGCAGAGTAAAGGGGGAGAATCACCTCCCTTGCCCTGCTGGTAATGCCTCTCTTAATGCAGCCCAGCACACAGTTGCTGTCTGAGCCGCGTGTGCACACTGCAGGCTCATGTTGAGCTTCTCATCCACCCAGACCCCCAGGTCCTTTTCCTCAGAGCTGCTCTCCAGCCACTCACCACCCAGCCTGTATTTGTGCTTGGGATTGCAGCGACCCAGGTGCAGGACCTTACACTTGGCCTTGTTAAATTTCATGAGGTTAGCCTGGGCCCACCTCTCCAGCCTGTCCAGGTCCCTCTGGATGCCATCCCTGCCCTCCAGCAAGTCAACTGTGCCACACAGCTTGGTGTCATCTGCAAACTTGCTGAGGGTGCACTCGATTCCTCTGTCCATGTCACTGACAAAGATGTTAAACAGCACTGGTCCCAGCACTGACCCCTGTGGGACGCCACTTGTCACTGGTCTCCAGGTAGACATTGTGCCCTTGATCACCATTCTCTGTGTGTGACCATCCAGCAAATTCCTTATCCAGCAGTGCTCCACCCATCAAGTCCATGTTTTTCCAGTTTGGTGACCAGGGTGTCATGTGGGACAGAGTCAAAGGCCTTACTCAGGTCCAGGTAGATGACATCAGTTGCCCTTCCCTTGTCCACTGCTGCTGGGACTTTATCATAGAAAGCCACCAAATTTATTAGGCATGATTTGGCCTTGGTGAAGCCATGCTGGTTGGCATCAGGCAAATGTGCTTTGTTCTCCATCTGCCTTAGCAGAGCCTTGAGGAGGATCTGCTCCATGATCTTGCCAGGCACAGAGGTGAGGCTGACTGGTCTGTAGTTTCCAGGGTCGTCCTTTTTTCCTATCTTGAAGATAGGTATTATATTTGCCTAAATGAAAAACATTCCTCCTAGGGTGTTAGAGGAAGCTTATTATATAGGATTAATTCAATGTATTGTTTATAGTATTGCCAATTATTTGTTGAATGCTCTCCATTTGCATTGTTTATACAGCATCAAAGGCTTGTATCTTTTGTGCAAGCTCTTTGCTTTCACCATTCAGTGCTTGACACAGCTTCAGAACCTCACTTCTCATCGGAACAGAGTAGTCTGGCATTTATAATATCTTGTTAACTGTGAATAATTAGCATTCATATTGCAGGCATATTACAGGTAGGAAGGACTTCATGTAGTAACTGAATTGGTGAAAACTACCACATGTTAATAGTTTGAACCCATGCTTTCCCATGTCCTAAGGTTTTTGGTTAATGCTTCTGAGGTTTCAGTCTTAGCTCCAGACTGTGCCCCACATTTGTCCTATCCTTTTCTTTTTACTTTGCCAAAGTTCATGTCCCTTTTCTTACTCCTCTTTTATTTTAATTGGGCATCAGTTGTTCCTTCATGCTGGAAAGTTCACCCACCTTTCTTTGATGTTGCTCTGTACAGATGTTTTAGCCTTACCACCCAGTCCTGACTGAACAATATCTAATTCATCTTTCCATAGAAGCTCTTTTGTAAGTATTTTTCTGAGAACTTCAGTCATATTATGGAAGGGAAAATTATACCTTGGCTCTCCATTTCATACTTAATAATACATTTCAAAAAGTGATTCTTACAGTGAAGGTAACATTTCAATTGCATGAAACTTTAAATGAAATAAAACTTACCAAGCAATAGGACTCATAAAGAACCATGTCCTATGGCTCTCCATATTTAGACTCTTTATTAAGTAAATCTCAAACCGAAAGTTGTTTTTAAGAAATTAATAGAGAACCATTTCATATAATAATTCCTTTTGTTATTAAAAGAGGATAATATTTTTTTGTGGGTTAATAATTCATTGCAAATCCACATGAGTTAATAATCAACATTCCAAAAAAGGATTTCTATGCCTTCATTGAAAGTACTGAGGAAATGTAGTGTCAGAAAAAGCTGCTTTGCCCTGAGAGAGGCCACTTCCCCACTGAGTCAGTTACCAGCAGACCCAGGGCACCATTCAAACTCTGAGGGTGGGAGGTTCCTCAGCTAACTGTGCTAACAGAAAACCTCACCGCTCCTTCTGTTGATACTTACCTCTGCTTGGGAGTTGTGAAAAATAAAAAAGTAAATCCAAGATGCCCTGCCTCAGATAATTCATCTGGAAATGCTACTAATGACATTATTAAATCTCACTGTTCCAAGGATGACGAATTTTGACCTGAGAGAAGAAAGACTCTTTACTCAGCTTGCGTGTCTTGTATGATGGGCTCTGGAGATGAGTGTATAGGCCAGGTCTGAGGAAAGTACATGGTCAGTATTACTTTAGATACCAAGGAAAGATTTTCAGTCAAGCAGATGATGAAAATTTAGCAGATTGGTGATCTCATTGGAAACTTGAAACAGTCTGTGATTCAGGGCAGAAATAGCTTGTAGATGCTTTGCTGTGGTAAGCTGGATATTTTATGAAAGTGATATTGTTGGTCTGGTCTTTCCTTTAATTGTGCTCATACAACCTGGGCACCTGTAACACCACTTACTGTTTTTATCAGGAAATAGATGTTAAGTTCAACCCTTTTGTCAAGAATTTATTTTTTTCATGTTGTTTTGGTGTGATTTATACCCTTCTGCTGTTTTTAAATTTTTTTTCTGTGATATAGATGGAGTTCTAGAGTTCCCAGGGGCATAGGCCCTTCTATACACATCCAATGTGCCTTCCATCTGGGCTTTTAGTTGAGAGTCAGTTGTGAGTGTAAATAACAGTTAAGGTAATTCAGATATTTCTGTAGAAGAAAAAAAAAGGATATATAAAAAAAAATATTTGGGATCTAGCACAGAAAGAGGACAATTATTTTTTTCCAGAGGAGATCCACATTTGACCACAGGTGATGTACAAAATGCAGAAAAATGAACATAACTCTAAAATACTTGTCAAGAACAGCTTTTTATAGAGTATTTTCTTTCTTTCTTTCTTTCTTTCTTTCTTTCTTTCTTTCTTTCTTTCTTTCTTTCTTTCTTTCTTTCTTTCTTTTCCCAATTAGTGTGATAATAGCTTTATCAAAGGAGCCAAAGCTATGAAAAAAAAACTTGTCTGCATCCAGGGGACTTCACTGATTTAAGTAAGATGAATCCTTCCTTTATGAGTTTTTATTGTTTCCCTGTCAGTTGATATGGAATTAATTAGAGACCCATCACTATTAGTTTCTAAATCTATTTCTTTAACTTTATTCTTATTGGATTCAATTATTTGATTTATGTTTTACTTCTGTACAGGAACATGCCATTATTCTAAAATTGGTGTTTCTTCAAATGACTTACTCCTCTGTAACAACTCTATTGACAGCTTCTCTGGATGCTTTTGTGTTTTTCACATAGAATTCTTTGAAAGTTTAAATGGCAGTGATGTCTCTGACAGGTCACATCACTGAACTCCAGATATTCCCCCCAAAGCTTAGACAGTGATTCCCAAAAGAAGAGACAGCAAAAAAACAACCTATTTAATGAAATCCCTTTAATGCATTTGTTTTGGCTTGGAATTGTCTCTTTTTTTCTTTCATGACAAAAATATCATGAGTTTTAGTAAGATTGAAAGCATGGTAATTGCTACTAAGGTTAAAATTTTCAAGGTATAGTCTGAAAATATCCCAAATTATTTTAGTCCAAACCATAAACAAATTTGAATAAAGGTCTCATTGAGTTTTCCCACTGAAATGTTGTAGTTTCTACGTTTTTGCTGACACTCTGTACTCAGAATTATTTTTTTAAGAGATAGTTCCCTTGTCCCTTATCCAAAATTTCTTCATTGCTTTGTTGAAGCAAGAAAGCAAACAAGCAAGATAAAAATTCATTGAAGTGATGCAGGAAAGCTTTTCAGTGCCTTTACTCTGGGGACAATGTGGTAACTATGTAATAAATTTCATGGTCATGAATATTTGTTTTATTTATACATACTATAATCTCTAATTAATCTGAGATGGCATTTCTTCTCAAATGCACCACCAAAGTGCTATAAAAATATTTTCTCCCTTCTGAAAGAAATTAACTGGTATGAAAACGTAGCTTATTCAGTCATGTGCAATATTGGTGTATCTCTGGAGGTCAAAAGTGAGCTTCTGGCAATATTTTAAATAAACCAGGTGTTTGCTTCTTAGAATGAATAAAGTGTCCTCCTCTGAATCATGAGCTAATGAACTATATGTTTTTCATAATATTACGTCAAGATATATTGTGATGTTCAGATAAGTAATTAGATGTGTGCATTAAGATCCAAAATAATGAAGTCACCACTCTTGACCAAAAATAGATGCATGCTGTACTTTAAATATATATTATGTTCTTCTTAATGAATCTGAAATTAGGTCTGAGCTTGTTCTTGTTATGATTTATTGAAGGTAGTCTACTTTATTGTAGATCTTGCAGATAAAATTCTAATGTGTTTACATGACCCAGTATCCCAAGTCAACCCTGGGCAGCAGGGGAGGTCATGCTAAGATTCAAAAAAATCCTGGAGAGTAGATTAAAGCGAACTGATGCCAAACAGCATATGAGTTAGACTTATCTCTCAGTAATGGAGCAAGCAATGAGAAAATGGGAAGAAAAAGGAGAGGTAAACGGAGAGAGAGAGCTTTAGAAGTAAACTGCCTTTGGTTCCCATGGGGTCTCATGGGCATAGTCCAAGTTCTTGGTGGTGGGCATGCATTCCTGCAGGGTCTTCTGTGGTAGATGCAAACATGTGGATCCTGGAAGTTATGGTCGTTTTTATACCCTTTTGACAGGTGGGGTGGTCTCTCCAAGTCACAAAGAGAGGTATGCCTGAGTGAGGTGCTGTGGTGGTTTGGGAGTTCCCTGCCCCTCACACTATGAAATTACCCAGGCTAGACTCAGATGTGTGGAAGTTAAGGAAATGAAGCTTTATATTTACAGCTTTGCACAATATACAAGCAGATATTTACAATATAGAACAGATATTTACAGAAATATACAGTAAAAAAGGTAATAGAGAAACACCACACCCCTCTCAGAGAGGGGGTTTTCAACCACCCTACCACCTTCCCCCACTTCCCAATCTTATCTCACTATCTGTCTTATGTGCCAGGTAAGCAAAGGTAGATCAGCTGGAGGGATTAGCAGTAGGAAAGTAATTAGAGAAGTTATACAGATCCAGCTAAGAAGGCAGGGAGAGAGAGAGATGCAACAGTGAGTGTAGCTCAGACGGCTCTGTCTTATCTTTGTTTTGATTCTAACTTTATACCATTTCAGTAAACAAATGAGTGATGGAGACACTGGAATGTTTTTCTTTCTCAGCCTATAGTCTAATTTCTCGTTCAAATCCTCCAATTAGTTCAAACCAACACAGGTGCACACAGAAGGTTGTCATTGGCCTTTCAGTGGTGCTGTAGCAGTGGTTTTAAAGAGAGAATTCCTGCCTCCACAGAGATAGTGTCTTTTTACTCTTAAATTAGCTGGTGAGCAAGTAACTTTTTCTTCAGAGTTATTAAGGGCTATCAAAACCACCACTCTGTCTATTCAGATCAGGTAATGTCATACCTTTTTTTGAGAAGGATATAGACCAGTTTGACTGGGTTCAGAGCAGGATCTGAAACAGGAGCACCTCTTTTACAAGTACAGATTGAGAGTTGGGGCCTTTCAGCCAGAAGAAGAGAAAGCTGCTGGGGGTTGGGGGTGGGGGGGGGTGGGTGTTGTTGCAGCTTTTCAGTATTTAAAGGGGGCCTCTAAGAAAGATGGAGATGATTTTTTTTTAGCAAGGCCTGTTGTAACGGGACAAGGTGCAATGGTTTTAAGCTAAAAAGGGTAGATTTAGACTAGATACAAGGCAGAAATGTTTTACAATGAGGATGGTGAAACCCTGGGACAGATGGCCTGGTGACATGATGGAAGCCTCAACCTGGAAATATTGAAGAAAGGTTGAACAGTACTCTGAGCAACCTAATCTAGTTGGGGATGTCCCTGCCATTGTGGACTGGTTGATCTACGTGACCATGAAAAGCCTGTTCCAACATAAAGCATTCTATGAAGTTTTGTCAGTGACTGGAGAGAGTCTAGATTTCTATGAGAAAAAGAGGTCAACCAATTTCCACCATGTGAGACTTTCTCTTTCTGTCTTTATTAATACTCAAGTAGATGTAACTGTAGGTGAGCAAATCCTATGTACTTCCACTGTGAACAGTAATAAACTTTCTTAATTTCTTTCTGAACACAAAATAGGTGAGTTTACCTGTTGTTTTTTTTTTTTTTTTCTCTCTACTGCACTGCTAGTGCATTATCTCATTTCTTTTGGATTCTTTTTTCTACTAACTTTTGTGGGCCTTTAAATAAGATTTTAAAGACATTTAAGGTTTTTTTTTTTGTGTTTAGTTCTTTTGAAGACTTATTTTCCTTCATCAGTTTGCAGGATTTTTGTCAGGTTTTTTGGTTTTGTTTTGTTTTGTATTTTTTTTAGCTTTTATAGCTCTTCATGTTACTTCAAGTAATTGCCTTATTCTATTTAATTGGAATGAAAAACAGTGGAAAGTTAATTAATGGCAACAAAAAAAACCCATCACTTCAGAGGAAGGTAGTAGAATGGTAAAGATATCATGATTCACAGTATTTGTACAACTTTCTTTATAAAGCAATTGCTCTTCATTATAATAATGCCAGGAGAGCAAATAGGGGGGGGAAAAAAAAGTGTTACATTAGCAAACAATTAATGAGCATTTGTAGCTTAATGGAACCCACTTTTATGTATTATTTCATTAAAGGTTTACAGGATCCGTGAGACCAGAGAATAAATAAAGGTAATGATTTCAAGGTAATAGTCTCCTAGGGGGTATGAATATTGAACAACTGTGTTAGTCTTGCCTACTTACCTAAGCCTTAACGCCAGGGGATTTTCTGCCTTAATTTTTCTACTCACTCTTTCATTAAAAGATCAAAGTATGCTATTAGATAAAAGAGAAACTGGCACAGGTATTTTAAAATTATCATTAGGGTTAACATTCTCTATTATAGTTTAACAAGAATTCCCCTTTTATGTTAAATCCCCCACACTTTAAATTCTTTTTTTCCTTTGTGAAGAATACCCCTTTGTGTCCTTGCAGAAAGTAGCAAGCTTTTTGTAGAGGGTGATAACTTTTGAGAGAATGATCAGCATTTCCTTGGCTGTATACCAACCTACACTTTTTATTTGGCAGTCTTCCATCAAATTTGCACCACCAATCTCAATGCTTGGATGCACACTTGTGTGACAGAGAGGCTTTTCACCATCTTCATCCTTGATTCACATACTTGGCATTTAGAGGAAGACCTAGTTAACACCTTATTCAATTCAGCTGCCAGACAGGTTTGATAAAGGTTTCAACACAATACAGCTGTTTTGGTTCCTTGTGTCTTGAAAATATATCACAACTGATAGACAGACTATCTGCAAGGACAGCTGGATTTTATGTGAAGAAACATGCCTATGAGAATCTCGGGAATTTTAGAATGTTCCCTGGATCCAACAGTTTAGATATGTGCAGAAGCAACTGGTGATCATGATTTTTTTGTGTCCTTGTTTCTTGCTTGCCTACCTGTATTCTTCTGTTTGTTGTTGTCTCATATTTTGATTGCAAACATTTTGGAAACAAAGCTGCCTCTGTTGCGTGTTGCTACAGAGCCTAGCACAAAGGAAAGTCTTGGCTGAGCTTCTCAGAAACCAGATGTGCATGTAAATAATTGTCAGGTTTCTAGTAAACCTCCACAAATCCCATTATTGCTGCTGCTTTACCATCCCCATTTCTAAGCATGTTGCATGTGGCCTAAGAATTGTTTTTATCTAGGCCATAAAATGTTCCTTGCTTTATTAAATGGCTCTTGAATTTGATAAATGTTTTATTGAGTATGAATGTGGTTACAGGAAGAATTTGGGCAGGTTACCTGGAACACAAGTGTTCTTTGTGGCCATACCACCCAGGTTAGATGTCTTGCACATCTGTGAATTGGGCACAGCCACATGTAGTGAAATATAAAAAATGAGTTTGCAACATGAACCAGATTTGCTAGAGATGGAGACAAAGTCTTCTGTCTTTCTCTTCCATTGCTTGTAAGGGATTAATGTTTTAGAGGAACAGTTTGTAAAGAATCAATTCTGTTTTTCCAAACTGTGAAGCCATGAATGTCAATACCTGGAATTTTGTTCTGCTTTCTCATTAGAAGTTATTTGCCCCTCATTAGAAGTTATTTGCTGTCAACTTTACTCATGTGCAAATGATTACAAAAGGCAACGAATACTGGGAATACCTAGATGACGAAAAAATGCATGTGTTCAACATTTTTTTGGGCATGGTTCTTAATTCTAATAGACCTTGGACTGCTCTGACCCCTGAGTTGGAGGACCAATAATGTGGGAACAGTGGCCTATGTTTTGTCATCACTGAAATTGTAAGGGACCAGATAAATGAGATAAATGTTCACAAGTTCATGGGGCCTGATGGAATGCATTCCAGAGTTCTGAAATAGTGGATGTTATGGAAGGACTCTTCTCTGTTATCTACCAAGGTCTTGAAAATCTAGAGAGAAAGCTGCTGACTATAAGCTAGCCAATGTTATTCCAATCCTGCATGTGAGGGAAGACCTAAGAAAGTACAGACCTGTTAGTCTTTCTGAATTTTACTAAGGCATTTGATACTGTCCCTCAAGCATCCCTTTGGACAAGTTGTCACAACCCAGCTTCCCAAGCCAACTCTGTTCAGGAGGACTGTCCTGCTAAGATTCAAAAATTCCCTCGGAGTAAGTTAAGGTGAAACAAAACCAAACAGCTGGTGAGTTAGGCTTAGTTTGATCCAAAGGAAGTTCTTGATCACTTGTACCTTAAGGGCTCAAGTGACCAAGGAGAGAGAAAATGGGAAGAAAAAGGAGAGGAAAAAAATTTTTATTTATATATGTATATATAGAGAGAGAGAGAGAGAGAGAGCGAGCGAGCAGTTCTGTAGAAAAGGGATCTGGTGTGCATTTTGGGGTGCATCAAGCACAACATAGCCAACTGGTTGAAAAAGATGATTATGCAGATGTATTCATCATTGGTGCGACCTCACCTTGAGTGCTGTGTGCTGTTTTGGGCCCTACAATTTAAGAAGGCCGTAAAAGTCTTTGAATGTTTCAGGAACAGGGCAACAAAGCTGGAGAAAGGTCAGGAGGTTATCCTCTCCTTCCTCTCTGCCCTGGTAAGGTCACACCTGAAGTATTCAGTTCTGGGCTCCCCCGTTCAAGAGGGCCAGGGAACTACTGGGGAGAATCCAACAGAAGGCCATGGAGATGATTTGGGGAGTTATAAAGACAGGCTGAGAGACTCAGGGCTCTTTAGCTCGGAAAAGAGAAGACTGAAAGGTCTTATAAATGCTGCCCCTGGAGGTTGTGAAGTCTCCTACTCTGGAGACTTTCAAAACCCACCTGAACACATTCCAGTGAAAGCTGTACTAGGTGTATCTTTGTTATTGAGGGGTTGGAATAGGTGATCTCCAGAGCATCACTTCTAATCCCTACCATTTTACGAATCTATGGTTCTACGATTCTACAGTAGACAATTAATTGTAATTAAGAGTTTAAAATGTCCAGTATTAGAAAGAATTACATTTTGTCATTGAGATAAGTAACACTCTATTCTCTTCTTAGCTTTACATATTTCTGTTTTCTGCAAAGGATTTGAGATATCGCCTGCTCTGTAATAGAAACCTAAAAGACAAGAGGTGAAGGGGGAAGAGTGACACAGTAGCTTTGCCAGGCCCCTGGCATCCAGGCAAGCTGAACCCAGCAGAAAGTTAGATAAAAGAGCCTGGAAGTCTCATTGAAAGTAGAATAATCCTAGGTTTCTCTCATTGGTCCCTCACTGATGATAAGGATGTGGCTAGAACGGTCAAGTGGATTGTCATCCTCAGAATATGGCAATTTTCTACTTTACAAACTCATATAAAATTTACTTACCAAAAGGATGTATTTGTCTTTCTTTAAATGTAAATGAATTGAATGTTTAATAAACAGCCTATAATGGGTACATGCAGTACTGATCTTTTGTATTGGCATTTTGGTGAATATATATCACGGTCTTAATTTTGAAGAGGAATATGTAGCAGAACAGCTTTTTTCTGGTAATCCATCAATTCTGAGACTCACCAATAACACTCACTTTAACTTTATTTCCTTCTTTCTCATGGTACTGATTTAAGAATTGACACTTAAATCATGGGATTCATGAAGGATGAATTTTAAATAATGGGGAAGTTTGAACTAGGAATATGAAATATCCGGACAACTTTTGAATACACAGGAAGGAAAAGTCAATGAAGATTGAAGGCTAATTTAAATCTAAGCAAGGTTTTCCTAAATTGGATAGATTGAGGTGGAGGCTTTATGCAGCTCTGGATTGCTACATTATAATCAAGCCATATACCTCAGAAGAAGATTCAATAATAAGCGTGAAAGGGAACTAACAGGTATGTGATGTCTTTAACATTATTTTGGATTGTGAAATCACCTTATACAAACTGGTTCATTTGTATAAACGGGTTTGCACTTACTTTGCTAGCTTAATAGTTGCATGAATGTAAAAAGATGGTTCTTTCCCCAGTACATCTAAACTTGCATGCAAAGAAGACAAATACAAATTATTTTTCTTTAATAATAAATAAATAGTGAGAGGAGCCATAAGCAAATACTGCTCATCTGAAATGCTGGAATTTCGTTAAAATATAGATTTAATCCTAAAGAATGTAGGATTTGTTAGTTTTGTTTTTTATTCACATTCAGTCAGAGAAATTGAGCTCCTTGTGGGATAGGGAGGCAGCAGTTCTCTGCAGACTTGTCCATCTTATAATTTTTCCCAGCTGGTGCTGTGAGAAACCTTTTACCCGGAAGAAGGAGTAATGGGATTGAAAAGGCAAGGATGTGGTTAAATATCTCCATAAAACGGAAGTCCCCTGACATTTTCTGGTGAAGCATGTGATAAGAGGCTCGAAAAAATATCTGACAAGCACTTCCTAATTGGGAGTGACACTGCTTTCTTTTTTTTCTTTTATGTATCTCATCAGGGTAAGCCAGCCCACAGATCTCTGCAGTAGCATACAAAAACATTTCTAACCCCAAAGACTGTGTCAACTCAAACAGCACTTGTACAAGCAGAGTGACAATCTATTGTACTTCTTTAGAGAGTCAATTTTTTGTGTCAGTTATAGCATCATAACGTGCATTTTATTATTGTTCTACTTAGTGAATTGCTGATGTGTGTAAAGATGCACCTGTTAGTCAAGAAATCTCTCAAAAGCCAAACAGTGCTATAAAATTGACACACAGCCAGAACTATTAGGATATTTCATCTGCATTATGCAGTATTTTCTGCTTTATGGCCATTAAAGGCAATAATAAAACATCTGTTGCTGAGTGGTATGTTGTCAAATCTCTGTGAAAAGCATCAAGATGATGACAGCATTGTGATGCACTATGCAATAGCTAAGGATGGGTCAGTGTTTTTATTATCAGATCAGGTTGCTTGCCTTTTTTTTTTTTTTTCCTGTGTGCATGTCTTTGCTCTAGGCACAAACTTGTCAGACAGCAGATAAGCCCTGCAGCTATGACCAACTTTTGCACTTGCAAAAATTTCAATAAATCTAACTGTGTAACTTCATTTGGTTTCTGGAAACAAAGTTTTGTGACAGACTGCCAATGAATTTTCCAACTTTGTGAATCTACCACTGGTGCTAACCGGTCTTCTGATTTTGTCTCTCTGTTCAGCTGAACACCACTGAGGGTGGAAAAACATTCAGCATTTTTAGTCGCAATATAATAAAGTATTTAATAAATATTTGCTGCATTTTGATTACATCTGAGGGATCTCATGATTGCTCTGAGCATTAGGAGCCCTGAAACCTTCACCCACATTTTCGTAGTATCTTTTCTGTCCAGTTGAGTTCAGTATGATGATACCTCCAGTTCTGAGGAAGACTTTGGACCTCTGTCAGCTTTCTGGCTCTGTTTGGACTCCCCTATAACTGAGGCTAAGATATTTTTCTTCTACAGTTTCTCCCACCCCCCAGTTTTCCTAGTTTTCTTCTCTCCACCTCTGCATTCGTTAGACTCAGCAGTGTTTGTGGGAAAATTACCTTGGCTAATGAGTGTAGCTTTTGTATCAAAGCTGAAATGTACTCTGTAAATTGATTTTGCAGTCCTTATAAAGCCACTGGCTATTCAGCATGAGGATATTAGCATTTCTGATAAAATAAAATAATATATCCAGAAGGCTATTTGCTAATAGGAACGGCAGGGCTCCCGCGTGTGGTGGGGAATAGAAAGCTTGCATCTTATTTTTGGCTTCCTTGGTGTATCTGAAGTGAATATTTCCTAAATGCTCCATTCAGTTATTCAGTTATCATTACGTGCATTTTAAATATATACTTTTGCTTCTTAGATTCCAAATAATTTAATTTGATTTAAACTGATGTTTAAGATGACTCACAGCTAAATATTAAATTCCAGTCCATGGTCCCAGGTATTATTTTTGTTTAATCCAATTAATTTTAATGCAACTAATTTTAATTATTTAAATTTATTCATATTATTTGAAATGCAGACATAATCACAGACATAATCGTGGTTCTCATCTTGAAATCAATCAGTACATATATTGCATATACAAACTTATACTTCCCCTTTTTTTGTTTGTTTGATTTTTTTGCATTTTTGTTTGTCTTATTGTTAGTTTGGATTTTTTTTTGGTTTTTGTTACTGCTTGTAAGAAGGACTGGATCACCAGTCACCAAGGTGACTCAGAATCCTCTTACACTGCAGAACACATTAATTCTAGCTCTCCAACTGCCTGGTTACAAGCTCAGACTAGTGTTTTATGGTCTATACTGCTGTCATCTTAAACAAAAGAGAGATCCCTACTACCAGGAGTTACCTTGGACCCTGAGGAGTAGGTGGTACACATTTGCTGCAGATTGTCAGAAGGAAGTCTTCTGAATAGTAGTCTACTCTAAACCCTGTTTGAGATGTCAGTGTTTCCTTATTCATAGTGGAAAATTTGTAGGCATTGCTATTAATTATGCAAAATTAATAATTAATATTAACTTTTATGTCCTGGCAAAGATTGTTAATAGCTAAAAAAAATGTTTCTTAACATTAAATCTCACCCGAAAACTTATTTACAATGCTTGAAATGCACAGTTTGAATACGTGTACACACAGGGAACAGGCAAAACTAGAACACTTTAAGAAATAACTAGCAAATGTAAATGTTAAAACTGTAAAGAAGTTTTTGGTTTCAAGTATACCTCTCATCCACCAGGGGACTTGAGAGGCTCTTTTCTGCTACTAATGAAGAAGGCACAACAGAATCTAGTTACAGAATTTCTTAGAGAGAGGCTTTGAAATATTTACTCACAAAATATCAGACAGTACCCAAAGCTCAAAGGGAATTCTGTCAGTATCTTGAAGGTCATTGCAGGTAGAGCATGTGGCAGAGCAGAGCAGGCAAAGCAAAAGCAAAAGCAAAAGCAAAAGTAAAAGCAAAAGCAAAAGCAAAAAGCATGAGGTGGAAGCCTATTTTTTGTATTGCCTGAATGCAAATGGCTGCTGTGGCCACACAAATTCACCAATCAGAATGGCACTTTGCCAAACATGACAATATCATGTGAAGTCAGGAGCTTGCTTTCCCTTATTTGGGAAGAACAAGTCTGAGAAAGTCTTGGACCCTCAAAGTGGGTGTCTCCAAGCCCTTTGTCTTCTTCCTGCACTCTGCTTTCTCCCCCTCTAGCAGAGGGAAGGGACCATGAGATCATGTCTGGTCATGCCAGGATATGTATCTCCCATGACAGGTATGTAAATGATCATTCTGACAAAATCAGACTGGTAGAGAGATAGAGTATGGTAATTAAAAAGAAAACAACAAAAAAAGAGAAATCATCTGTTAGGGGCTGAATTTTCAAAAGGAACTTCGGTTTACAGGATAGCTTGGAATAGGAAAACAGGCTTTAAATTTGGGATTAAAGCTGCTTCTTTCTTTTCCTATTTTTTAATACTATTTCAATTTTTGTTTTTGTAAGTTGTTGATACAAATAATTGCATGTTTTGCTGGAACTTGTCAGAATCTTGTTTCTTTCTTTCATATTTCAGAGGGAAAAAGCAAACCTCTTTTAAGGTGCCTGAGCCCACAATATTTCATGAGTATATGGTGCAGGAAATTATTTTGATTTAAGCCAGAGTAAAAGATAACAGGTTTGACCAATGATTCATTGTTTAGTAATAGAACACTATAAAATATACAGGAATCCAGTTTTTAGAATGTGGCTGTTTGAGCTAGATTTCTAGCTCAGACAAAGGAAAAAGTAGTGAAGAGGGGAACATTATAGGGATAGGCTATATAACAGCAACAATGGATAAGTTAATATAATTTCATTGGAGCATCAAGAGCCTTATGTCTGGAATTACAGCTTGTTCTATACTTTTTGCTGCTTACTGCTGTGCCTGCTGCTGTCTTACCCCACCACTGTTTTGGCTGCTGTTTTTCTGCTTTCGCTGCTGCTTGACCCCTTCCCCATCTTCCTTAATGTTATATATATTATTTGGGGTTTTTTTTCCTTCCTCTCTTGTAGTAGTATATTCTTTTCATACTGTTATATTTAGTTTAAACTATAAGAAAATACAATTTCATTTTTCCTGACTTTCCAAAAGAATCTGTGTTGTAGTGAGTTTCTTTTACTGGGGGTGGGGGGGTGGGTGAGTGGGTGGGAAAATCCACCCTAACCCAGTACAAGAAAGTGATGAAATTACTGATTTCCCTTATATCTAAAAGTCATCTCCTATAGTTTTAAGAATTAAAATGTAGTTCTTAAAGCCCTGTGTGTCTAAAACCTTCATCATTTTAGTCTTCATGATTCAGTTTCATGAACAGCCAGATGCTATGCATGAACATATTTGAACATATTTAAACATATTTGTATGTTTTTCTGGTTTTATTTTGGTTTCATTGGATGATTCCTTTTTGTATAAATGCTAGATGTTATATTTAAACTGAATTGTTTTCCTTTACTTCCAATATTTCCATCTTACAATTTTAAGGATTTCTTTCTTGTGACTTGTTTCAACTGAACTGGTATCAGTATGTTTTGTAACACCAACAAAAGGGTCAAGGCCTTTCTGGTAAACTTGTTACAGTAGCTTGTACACTTACAAAGGCATGTGTTTTAAATAGATGGTTCATGTTTCTCAGGAGGTGAGTTCAGTTTCTTACCTTAAAACTTTATTATGGATTTTCTTTTTTTTTTTTTTTTGCCTAGAGAAATGAAGATTATAATGAACCCCAAGAATACTGTTTTGATTATTCTTTTAACATCTCATGACCTTCATTGATTTTTCTGTGAATGATTTATTATAGGCATTATAGCAAAAGTGGCTAATTCATCTGACTGACAGAAACTGGCAGAAGCTAATCCATGACACTGGATTAATTAAAAAACCAAGTGGTATTTCAATGTTTACCAAGAAAAAGATGGGAAGACTACAGCAGGAGTTCTAGTATATTTCTGAAAACATAATGATAATGCGACATGTGTTGTGTTGTGATTTGTAACATTAGCTGGGATGATTGGGGAAACTGAGAAACCACTGTGGAAAGCTCCTCTCTTGACCTGTGTGTCACAGCGCTGCTGTATATAACACAATTTGAAATTAGATTTGGCATCTCAGGGCAAATACTAGATAAATAATATTTCATTAACTGCTATGAACTTACTGCAAAATAATGAAAAACTGCTTTACCTTCCAGGGAAAGATATTCAGTGCTAATTATTTCAGTTCAACTATGCTTTCCACAATGAAGTGGTTAGTTATATAATGGTGAATCCTCTCCTTCCTTCCATCTCCAAAAGAGTCTAAAGACTCAGTAGATGTATGGGTCAAGATTGTTTAAATACTTGGTGTTGGCCTGTGAATGGATCACTGGTGTTAACTGAGATGATTAAATGGTTAGAAAGGTGTGCTTTTTAAAGGAATTTTTTGTTAGAAATATATATTAGACTATCTTTTTTGTTTGCCTTAGTTATACAGCCTTAGGTTTCAGGAAAAAAAAATCATGGGACAATATAACACTTTCTAAGTCTAATCTCTGCTTAAAGAAAAATGGGTACAATTTTTTAATAAGAGGAAATTGCTAGAAAGCATCTATAATAACAAAACCAAATTCAACCTAACCAACCAATCAAAACTAAACCAACCAACCAAACAAACAAATACCCTACAAAAAGATTTTCATAAATATTTACCTGAGGATTTATTGACATTATTTGAGAAAACAGTCTTGACCTTCTTGAACTCAGGAAAATCCTAAATGCAGAATAATATTCAAGGAGATATGGTTTGAAGCAGTCAGTGATTAAGAAGATGCTGGGCATTTGAAGAAGTCATATCAACATGACAGGTTCAAAATTTGTTCATCTCTTACTCAGCTTCTGTATCTCTGTAATAAAACTTATCCTTCATAAGCATATTTTGCAGCATTTGGTGCAGAGAGCGATATACTTCAACGACAGAGGAATCTCCTATTTTTACTTTCACTCCAAACACTTTAAAAAATGGATAAAGCTGCTGAATGAACCCTCCTTGCTGTCAACCTTTAATTAGGCATGAAACCATCATCTCACAGAGTGAGCTTCCCCTGCCCTTAGAGGCTTTCTTCACTACACTTTGAAGGCTCTCTGGTAAGACGTGTCCCTTTCAATAGCTTCTGTTGTCATCTCACTCTCTCTGAATGCCTGATAACAGTTTTTAAAAAATTCTTCCAGTGTGATACTGCCTTTATATCCCTCTATATCCTACAGTGAAGTATTTGTTATTGAATAAACTCTCTCCTGAACTGGTTGATATTGTTCAATTCCACATACTATGTCCACAGGGATTTACTCTTTCTTGGAAATGCATTGAACACCCTACAATTTCCAGGATTAAAAAGGGGAAAATAATTAAAACAGTGGTTTAACTGTTTTATGATTTGTTAAGCTGTTGTCCTATTACCATACGTAGGGATTACAAGTGAGCTGATGTGGGCAGCCGTGAGCACAGAGAGCAAACTTGAACTTTCTTTTAACCCTGCAATATAGACCTAAGTTCAGAGGCTGGAGCAGTGTTCAGGTCATGTGTTCACCACCTAGAAACCATAAGGATTGTGAGATCAAGAAGCTACAAAAAATATCCATCTGCAAAAGCTGTATTCTCTCTATTCAGGGCATGATACAAGCATATATTGAAATATAGAGGCAAAGGAAAGGCCTAAATCAGCTAAAAGTGCCATTGTGCCAGGTAAATGGTATCTCATCAAAGCCCCTTTAAATAGCATAAATGGGCTATTCTTTATGGAAAGAAGTACGGCTTTCAGTCTAGGGAAGTGCTGCCTATTTTGCACATTTGCTAGTTGCAGGTGCAACAGAACTAGAGACCTTTTGGCAAGGTCTAGCCTGTGTGCTGCTGCTAAAAAGAAAATTTACAGGATGAATCTATCCCACTGGTTATGGAGGAATGAGAGTGCTCCTTATCAGCTGTGGCAAGGTGAATTAAATCTTCACAGCCGGGTAACAAAAGATAGTATAGCCTAAAAGGAAAGCAGAAAAATGGACTCCAAAATATGTTTTGCTGCTCCATTTGTCATTTAGCACTCACTGAAATAAATTTTCTGAGCATGCAAGATATGCAAATTCTGACTAAATCTGATAGGAAAAATGGGAAAATAAAGAGAATATCAGCTCTTATTGCAGAAAATCCAGGCCAAAAGACATAATAAAAGAAAACAAAACAAAAAGGATCATAACAAAAATGCTTTTGTAAATGCTTTATACCATTAAATGCAGTATCAGGATGGTCATTGTTTCTAGTCTTGTGTATGTTTTATGCTTGTCTTTGAGTTAGAAAGAGCATGCAGTTATACCTCTAGAAGGGTAGAGTAGTGATATGATTGTGATTCTTGATTGTGAGGTTTGATTTATGCCTGTGATTTGCAAATGTCTGTTAAGTTTTATGATATCCAGCATGGGACTTTAGAGGTTAATAAGAGAAAATATTTTTATGAACTGTTCTTAGTACACCATAATTATAGTGTAAGAACTACAATATGAAATCCAAAATCTTCTGTTAGTGTGAGAGTTCTCTAAAGCCATCATAGTACATGAGGTTATTACATGCTGGAGCTCAGTGAATCATGGTATTTAGTTTAAAATATGAATTGTCACTCTATTTTTGTTTTGTGTAAACTTTACTGCAGTTTCAGTAGGTCTTGTGGAAAGTTTTTGCAACTATATTGAGCATATTAATTTTATATTTGCTTTATAAAAGCCTAAAGGAAGGACTAAGTGAATCACAGTATTCTAATGAGTTACTAGTAACTTGCTGCTAGACGAACTAGGTCATGACTTTGGGTATATTGATATTCTTGTTGATTTCCAATCATTTTAAGGAGAAGTGGTTCAACTGATTGATATTATTTGATATTACTAAGTACCCAGAGACACCAACACAAAACAGACATGTTGCTTTGGTGTCAGGTCAGGTATAATGCTCAATAAGAGATAGCTTAAAGCCAAGTACTGGCTTCACAAATGTATGTTCTCATGAAAAGGCTAGTAAGTGATTCAGCTGTTATACACCAGGGGAAGATGATGAGGAGATAATATAGGGTCCTTCCTGGAAGAATTGTGATGTTATTTGCTTCAAGACCATTGAGAGCCAGGCTTATGGTTGCTCTGAGACATGATAATCTCTAGCCATTACCAGATGAGTGTCTTTTCCCTATGGATCTCTGAACTCAAATAAACAAGAAAATCAAAGGCTGGAGGCTAAGCTCCATTCAAGAGAGATGAAATGACATATTTAGTCAAAAGCAAAATGAGGAACTGGATGCATGAACTGCTCTATCTGGTTTCCATGCCAGTTATATGCTTGGTCTGCCTTTTCCAATTCTGAACTTGCAAAACAATTATTTCCTTTCTTTGTGTTTTAATTTTGCTCCCACCTTTACTTTTTCTAGTTGCAGATCAAAACCCGAAAATTACTTCCTATCAAGTAGCAGAAACTTAGCTTTGATAACACTTATTTAAGCAAAATGTATGTGCAACTTGTGCAAGTTTAATTTCCTAAATTAAAACCTTCTTCTTTGTCACTTAAGAATAATTTTAGGCAGAGAAAGGCTTGTACAACCTTCTCATTGACCTTCTATAAATAATTGTGTTAGCAAATATGTCATAGACCTTTGTGAACATGTCTTCTGATAGTAGTCAGAGTTGTGTAGCCTTTTGAAAGCTAGCATTGGCAAGACCTGATAGATTAATTTCTTAAATGTTTTCATGAATTAAATTACTCTCTCTTATTGCTGGTAGGAAAATACAGATGCCAAAGAGAAATGTGATCAAGATATATAGATTTGTTCATGTTTGGCTTCCACAAAAGGAGCTAATGAAAAGTATACATGCCCATTATTTACAAAGTTAAAGAAGCAGAAGCATGTGCAGTGTTCTTATGCTCTCAATACTGAGCTACACAGGGCCTAATGTAACATCTTTTTCCTCCTTTTTTCTTTATGAAATCTCCTGTTCTATTTGACCATGTCTCATAGAATCATAGAACTGTTGAGGTTGGAAGAAACCTTTGAGATCATCAAGTCCAACCATTTGTTTAGACCTCACAGTTCCTCCATTACTGTTAAGCTATTACCACTAAACTGTATCTCTATGCACCACATTGATGAATATTTTAAATATATCCAGGGATGCTGACTCCATTACTTAAAGTGGTTACCTAAATTACACTCCTGAGATAGCTTTTATATACCCTCATAAGTATTGAATCTGGGACTGATCTTATTTTTCTGCTCAACACCTATGCTGGACCATTTGCTAAGTATGCAGATTCAGTTTTGGGTTTTTAAAAGCAGAGATTAAATACTCACATTTTTAAAGCCAGCCTCTGTATCTCACGGTCTCTGTAAGTTAGTTCATTTTTATTAAAACTAGGGATAAAGAGAAAATTCAGAAAACTTTCTGTCAAAATAGATTTACAGATTTGATGCAGTGGTGTATCAGAAACTCTTACGGTGTGTTGCTCTGAAGAGCTTTCTGATGCCTTTAGCAGGAATGCAGACCTCTTGTGAATACAAGGTCTGAAGTTGAGGAGTCAAAGACTCCTTCTCACTGTTTCTAGCCTACCAGTTGTGAAAACTGTAAGACAGAGGATCACACACATATGATTTTTGGAGGAAGTATGTGTGCAGTATAAGACCTGGCTTCTACTCATACTACAAGACTACTCATACTACGAAGATGATCAGAGGGCTGGAGCACCTCTGCTATGAGGACAGGCTGAGAGAGTTGGGGCTTTTCAGCCTGGAGAAGAGAAGGCTTCGGAGAGACCTTATAGCAGCCTACCAGTATCTGAGGGGGGCCTACAGGAGGGCTGGGGAGTGGCTGTTCACAAGGTCTTGTAATGACAGGACGAGGGGGAATGGGTTCAAATTGGCGGAGGGGAGATTTGAATGGGATGTTAGGAAGAAATTCTTCACAGTGAGGAACACTTCACACTGGAACAGGTTGCCCAGGGAGGTTGTGTCTGCTCCCTCTCTGGATGTGTTCAAGGCCAGGCTGGATGAGGTCTTGAGCGACCTGATCTAGTGGGAGGTGTCCCTGCCTGTGGCAGGGGGTTGGAACTGGATGATCTTTGAGGTCTCTTCCAACATAGACCATTCTATGATTCTATGATTCTACAGGTCCTACAGTGCTGGTAATCCAGTGACCAAGTTTCCTGAATGCAATCTAGTTAGTGAATCAGTTTTGTTCTTGCTCCAATATGTCTCAGGATAAAAGATAAAACCAAGAGTTAACATTTTAAAAATATTTTTTCCCCTGTTATATGCAATTTCATAAAGAAATTTGGCAGGTTGTTTCTCATTCTTCTTCACGTGGCTTACTGCCTCTTATCTGTGTCAGGTAACCACAGCAGTATTTACATTCAGAAGCAAGGAAAGGATGAGATGTAAATTATTTTAATAGCTGGTGTGGTATGGTTTTATGCAAATCTTTTATTCTCACTAGCATTTACAAAACCTGTAGAAAAAATTTATTCCTACTTCTCATGTCTCCAGCAATATCTGTCCACATTTGCACAAAGTACTGGTGACAATTTCAAAACCTTTAAAAATGCATTTCTTAAGGCAAGTACATCAGTAATGTTCTTACCTTGTTTTGGCTTCGATGCTAGCAACAATTTAGGGTCAGAGTTTACAGTGTCAAGGAAAAAGCCAGTGGGTGAATTTCTGAGTTCATCATAATCTTATTCATGGTATGTCTGCTCAAGCAAACATGTCTCTCTTTGTTCTCAAAAAACCTGAAATCATTCATGTAAGGTCAAATCTAATATAAACATAAACCTGTATCCTAAAGCATAAAGTAAACATGCAACATGTTTTTGACATGGTTTGAACTCCTATTTTTCGTTGCAGCTTTATATACTCTATGCAGGAAAGCCTCATACTGCTACTGCTGTTTCTGCTGGCAAGTGTAGTTGTTTCAAGCTCCTTTCACTCACAGGACTTGCTGTTTAGTAGAAAAGCCCCATGCACTGAAGTTCAATAGCTATCCTTTCCTTCAGACAATCGAGCTTTCTGTGCTGATGAGTGTGCCGGGAACTCTTCGACCTCTTCTTTCACATTTCTTTGTTGAGCAAATTGCACTGAGTTGTGGCTTCCACACATAGCACAGAGGCTGACTTCACCAGTTCCTGAAGCTTTCATTATCCCTCCCAGGCAAACCCAAAGTGACTAGGAATCATGAAAATTACAAAAGTGATCTTCAGCTGTAAAAATCTCGCAGAACATTGCTAAGGCTGAAGCCAGTTTACAGGATCTGAAGTTCTCAAATTGAAGGGGACAAAAGGAATTTTGAGCTTTAAAATCTATTATAAATATGGCCACTTTAATGCGAACATCTTAAAGTTTGCAGATAGATTGTCACAGAGCAGTGCACAGTAGAATTTAAGCTCTGTATTAATGGGAATTATAATAAAGTGTTCTGTTTTCCCTTTTCTTTCTCAATTTGTGCAGGATCATAGCTATAGAGTTTGTGGTGTTGGGCAGATAGAAAAGCTTGAAATAGAGTGAATTTGAGCCACATTTTGGGGAAGGATTATTTTGTATTAACCCACATCTGTTGAATCTTCATCTCAAACAAAATTATTGACAGATAGGAAATATAGTCTTGTAGCTACAATATTGTAGTATTGTAGCTTTCCAGACAGTCCTGTGCTGGAAAATGTTGTTAAGAATATATAATCTAACATGTTTTGCATTACATTGAAAATGAGTGCATGGGATCACTAACATTTTTCGCTACAATTCCACAGAAGATGAACCTTGAAATAATAAATAGCCTGATGAGATAAATACAAGTCTCAAGTGTAAGAAACTGCTCTCTTGCTTCTTAAGTGTGCATACCAATGATCTCCTTTTAATAGTGCAAAGAACCTAAATGGTTTTGCAACCAGAAGGCAAGGAGCCTCATTCTGAAAAATGCTCCAGTTCTATCATAAGGGCCCAGCAGCATTGATAATTCTGATACAAGAAAATTAGAGTTACACATTTCTGGGAATGTCAGTAGGAGCCAGACTTGTGATAAGACAAGTCCACAGGCCTGCGGGTGGCTTAAGGCGGGGAGATGGCGAGAGACGGGGATATGCCAACTTGAGAGGGGCCGGAACTGGAATGAAGAATGGGAAAATACCTATGTTAATGAAAGGGTATTTGTAGTGCGCCACTAGAATGTGCTCTGACCGAAACAATCCAAAGAGACAATAGGCAGAGCATTCTGCCAATACACAAAATTAAGGAGTCTACAAGTCCCCTCCTGAGATGACAGCAAAAAGTAAAGATTGACACCAAGATGACAGCAAAAAGGTGAAGACTGACACCGGATTCACTGATAAGACATTTTAATTGAAAAACCACCAGGGGGGGAAGATAGAAGACCTAAGAACCAGTATAAAAATGGCTGTAACTTTGTTCGTGGTGTGCAGGATTGATGGAGTGATCCCGCCTGCACCCAGCGCTGTAATAAAACATACCTACTGCAGAACTCTCTCTGAGTTTTGGAGTTCATTTCGCATGTCAATTCTTCAACTTTGCTCTGGAATTACAATTCCGATGTGAATATAAAAGTTCCACTCTAAATTTCTTTACCCCAAACCCAGCATTTTCTTGCATCCATATTGTATTGCCACTCCAATGCAAAATAATTTTTTTCCCAGTAATGCATACATAAGTGTGTCTATGTCTTGGTATTAGTCTCATTGTAGTTGTTGTCTCACTTCCTCATTAAGATGGAGCATCATAAAATAATGCAGCTGTAACAATATTAATTGGTCAGCTATCCCTAAGATGCTTCCTGCATGAGATAAAAGTAAGTTTGTTTGTATACTTAGAAGGGTGCATTGAACCTGGTGAAAAAAAAAAGCTGTAGATGATACCACAGGAAGAGAGAAATCCTTGGATTCCCATGGAGTGAAGTTGCTATCTCTGGCAGCATCATAGCACATGGAGTTAGAGATTTGAACATTGTCTTCTAGTGTAAAAGGAACAGGAAAAAGAAGTTAACATTTGAAGCATATTTCAAGCATAGCTGGGATTAAGAAACTTCTCCCTGCTGCATTCAGAAACTGCCGTTGTCAAACTGCATCACTAGACAATGAGGCCTCACAGTGTGGGGTTACTTGCTACTGAAAGCAAGACTAAAATGAACGGGCACAGGGAAAAAGACTAGCTAAAGGACTAGCAGAGACAATGGCTAGAGCTTTTCATTCAGTTACTCGCCTGTTATGATGGTTGCCTCTGAGGCTTGACAAACTCCTCATTTCCAGTCTATTTTTTTTTCTCTAGTAGCTGGCTACACCTTCAAAGTTATCCCCCAATAAATTGCCAGGGATTATAGAAGACAGAAAAAGAAATCCTTATAAAAAAACCTCCTAGCCTAGACACGAATGCTGTGCAGATTTCATAATGGCCATTCTGAACAGAGATAATGAAAGTTATTCTAATAGAAAGAAGAAATAAAGCTATTCATGTTGTTTTGAAAGACTGTGATCTAGATTAACAACAAAAGCGAAGAGGCTGAACACACTAATGGCTAGAAATGAAAGGCAAAACCTCCAACAAGCTGAATTCCTTTTGATGTTTCTAATGTTCTGTTCCAGTTCCCAAAAACTCACTAGGAGTACTGGCGTATTATTTCTGCAAGTCTTAAGACAATATATATATTAAGGATTTACTCCCCTCTTCACAGCATTTATTTAATCATGTAAACAGTTGCCCATAATGAAAGGGGAAATGAAGAAGAATGCAAAATGGTTCTGCTAAGAAGGAGAGAAAGAAAACAAACCAACAAAAAGAAACCAAAACAAAAGACCACGGCAGAGCCTATGTAGAAAGCTCAGATTTAATCTTATTGGAGAGGTTCAGCTGGGTTGTTTGCAAAGGCTCTCTATCCAAAGACTGGTAATTTGCTTACAATCTGCACTGGCTTTGATGCCATGCAGCAACTGCAGTCACAGTTTGTAGGTGTTTTCTCTGAACTTAAATAGGGCAATCAGCACAGAGGGGAAAAGTAGCTTTGTTAAAAGGCAAATTGTAATATTTAGTTCATCATTGTCATTAAATTTGTCTAGTGACACGGTTTTTATAACCAAGCATTATATGAGCTGCCTTTCAACTAGATATTACACAAACAAATCTATTTTGATCTGAAGTGAGATATGTAGTTATGCAATATTTTAGGACTGAGCTAAAAGGGTCTTAGACATTTAGACATTTTGAAAACCAATAAACCAATGGAAGTTCATTTCATTAAGGCCTTGAAATAACACAAAGTTCTTCAGAGATGTTCACTGCTTTACAAAATGACAAAACAAATAATCATTAGGAAAATGATGTCTCTGTCACTTGGTGGGTTAGATCAGTTATTCTGCTGCTTTGGATTGCTTTTATCTCTCTGATTATGGACAACTATCTCACAACTGTCACTCATTTCTAGAAGTGTCATCCATATTTGCATGCATGTTTATTATGTCTGCCTTATGTCTTAGGAATAAAATTAACTTAAAGAAGAAAAAACAATGCTTCCAGAATATGATTAGCATTTCTACACATTTCTGATTTAGACAGTAGGTTGAACACAGTTTATATTGAACTGTATTTATTTATCCTAGTTTTCTTGTTGTTTCAAGTGTTGCATGATTCCAAGTTGTTCATTAAGTTTTTTAATAGAAAATATTATCATGCACAAGTAACTGAGCTTCTGAGACGTGAGCCACCAAACCTTATCTAAACTGATCTTTTGACTGTACATTCATATATTATGATTATTTATTTATTTATTTAAGTGTTCTTAATCTTTGCTTTTTACATGTGGATAAAAAGCTTTGTATAAAAGAAAACTGAAAGTAGTCTCATACTTGCAGTAAAATGAAGCAGGTAAACCTGTTAGAATATGGGCCTGTTGTTTGTAAGAATAATATTTTTCTATACAAATATACCTTTATTTAAAACTCCTACTTAGTGATGGATCATGTTATTTTAATTTTTTAATGTTTAATCACAAAACCCCTGGGATTTAGACAACTGTTTTCTTTCCAGAATCTTGACTTTGCTGTGCATTACAGACTTCTATATTAAAACCTGTTTCATCAGTATTTAATTTTTTGGTCAAAGCAGCAGATTGAATATTTGAACATCTGCCTATCAGCTATGAAATTACACCTCATTTACTGAGGGGGCTTGCCTCATTATCTTTCAACCAGTACTGACAGGAGTCATTGGCCATTTTGGCTATCTGAGTGCACTGGTGGCTTATGTTCAGCTGGCTATACACCAGCACCCCCAGATTGTTTTCCACCAGGCTGGTTTCCAAAGCCTGTAGTGCAGCTTGGGGTTGCTGTGACCAAAGTGCAGGACTCAATACTTGGTCCTGTTAAACCTCATCCCACTGTGCCAGTCCATTGATCTAACCTGTCCAGATCTCTCTACAGTGCCTTTCTACCCTTGATCAGGTCAACACTCCTGACCAATTTAGTGTTGCCTGCAAACTTGATGAGGGTGCACTTGATCCCCTCATCCAAATCACTGATAAAACATGTTAAACAGAACAGGCCCCAATACTGAGCCCTGTGAGAAAACACTTTTCACCAGCTGACAACTGGATTTAACTCAATTTACCACAATTCTTTGGGCCTGGCCATCCAGCAAAGAGCATATCTGTCTATGTGATGGGTCACAAATTTCTCGAGAAAAATGTTGTGGGTGGTGATGTTAAAGGCTTTGCTAAAATCCAGGTAGACAATGTCCACAGCCCTGCCTTCATACACTTGACAGGTCACCTGGTCATAGAAAGAGGTCAGGTTGGCCAACCAGGACCTGCCTTTCATAAAACCATGCAGACTGTGTCTGATTTAACTGTTACCCTGCATTTGCCATGTGAATACATCCAAGATGAACTGCTTCATAATCTTCCTTGGTATTGAGGTCAGGCTGTCAGGCCTGTAGTTTCTCGAATCTGCCTTTTGGCTGTATTGGTGTCACAAGATATCATTTGATTAGGTGCGATATACCGTGGAGGGGGGTCCTGGTGCCCCCGGGATTCTTTGGATTTCACGGTTGGCAGAAAACAAACACATGAGTTGCTCAAAACGCCAGGTAAAACAGTTTAACAGTCAGAATTTAGGGAACAGAGAGTATACAAACAGAATAGACCCCAGCTGCGCCCACAAACCCACGGGGGTGTGAGGGGGAAACCACGCTCCTTCCCGAACCCGAGGGGAAGAAGAGAAAAGACCGACTTAGCCTGGATAGGGAGAGAAAGAGAGGGAAGGGGATTAATCTTGCCGCTTCTCTGGAAAGCTGCTATGCTTTGCTGCCTGCTGCCTGCTGCTGTGCACATGGCTGGGCTCTTCACAGCCATGACAGGGAGACAACGAAGAAAAACGAGGAAGAACGAGAAGAGCGAGGAAGAGCCCCTAACGGCTGTTGACCCCTGCCTAAATACCCTATGGGGGCGCATGGAACTGTCCAATAGGTATTCAGCATTCTTTAGCTGACCAATTGGTTCAAAAAACTCCACGCATACATGCAGCTCGGGGTCTCCCTGGGTCCCAGGGCCACGTGGTGTGCCCCTGCCCCTCAACCCCTATGGGACCTTGAACAGGAGGGGGAGGAGAGACCCCAGGGATTGGACCAATTCTAGAGTGTTTGTCACACCTGTACCAGCACAATTTGTATATTGGATTTGTAGATCAAATATGTGTCTTTTGAGGCATAATGATCTTATACCTTCAGGGAAGGATGTTTGCTGAAGGTTGAGTTTATGTGGTGTGTTGAAGGGAAGGGTTCTGTGAAGATGCACATGAGTATAAGGTGAGTGAAAGAAATTGCCAGGATTCCTGTGACAGCTTATTTTTGTTGAAATGATCAAATAGCCTGATGAAGTAGTTTTACTTGTAACAATTAATGTTTTAGAGTTTTTAAGTTCTGCTCAATTTTTTTAGGGATCCCAAAACTTTATGTATAAAAATTACTTTAGTGTAAGTCATTTCTACAGCTATGGGGAAAGTCAGGTAAAAGAGAACACCGAGATGTTGTAATGTGACAAAATGCAGAGGCCACAAAACAGTAATGCACCAACTTTTACATTTGTGGGCTAAGCCACCAGAGTGGTTTCACTATATATCTACTCTGACATCAGTGGAAAGGTGTGTAAAATGGGTTGCTTATGGACACTTTGGATTCTGCAATTTAAAGGAATCTTGAGTATACTCAGAGACTTCAGCTGCCAGGTTCTTGAGTGTTTGAGATAATCAAAATAGGCTGTTATGGCATACACAATGCAGGCATCCCATTCCAGCTCTACAAAGCAGAGCAAGCTGATCCTTTGAGACTCACTGCAGCTCCACACTGTGTGTATTTCATAAATTAATTTGCCAACTATTGTCTGCAAGTTTGTGAGTTCTGATAGCCCAGTTCTTGGTCAAGCTTCCTATCTGGGGCACAGCTGCTGGTAAGCATGACTAGATTGCTCCTAGGACTGTGGTGGCTTGTATCCATTTGTCTTAGATGTCTGTTCATTGCTTCCCCACACTTCTTGGTCTGGGGTTATAGCTGAAACAGCTAAATCAGGTCTGACACACACTTGGCAGGAATAAAAATACCTTGCCCTTTGTCTCTCACTGCATTACTCTTCTTATTTAATTCCTGGTGCAGAGTATTACACAGAAGTTTACTAGTTTTGCAATATACACTTGTCTCCCCCTTCTCTTCCCCTCTAGGTCCTTAGCCAAGACCATGCCATACCTGGCAGTAAAGGCAGCTAATGGTGGTGCGTCTACCACACTTTATGCACTGCAAAGGTCTAGAAGAAAGTACTACTTGTAATTTTAACGAAGTTTAGAGAAATACTACAATGTTTGCAAAATTTGCTTGGTTATAAAAGATGAAGCTGTGTTTATACCTTTCCGTGTTCTAGTATGTGAAAGATAGTGGTGACTATATTAATGATATAAATTTTTCAGTTTTGAATAATGCTGTAAATACTTGTCATTAGTGATAAAGTGGTGATGTATGATGAGTGTTTTTCTTTGCTCAGGGACACCTCAAAAATAAGGAAAGCTAACCTGTTCTGCATAAAATAAACCACCATTGTTTACTCATAGGCATAAGCTAAGATTATTTTACAGGCTTCAAAAGTAGAATTCTCATTGAAACACAGGATTTAAGTAAAAAAAGTATTTTAAATTCTAGTTAATTTTTAGAAAGCAAGCAGGCTGTTCCTATGTAGATATAAATAAACATGGAACAGAATTAAGGAATAATAGCAAGTTTAGCACAGTGCATACAGATCTGTACTATTTATAGTTTTTTTAGTAATAATAGAATGCATTGAAGTGAAAGAAATTTAAAAATAAACCTAGAAAAACTGATCTCTTGTATCAGTATCTTTCCAAACCTTTCTCAGAGTTAGGAAAACATATCTTACTAAGGCTCTTTTTTTTTTTTTTTTTTTTTTCCCCTTCCCTTCCCTCAAGTTTGGGGTGTACTGCTTGTCCCATTTTTCCTTTTAAAAGCAGTATTTTTTTGTTGTTGTTTCTTTTGACTGTGATGTCTGTAGATTGGATTACAAGGCAATTCACATATTTGACCTCAACTTTCAATGCAGAAAGATAAATAGGCACCTTCTATACACATATTGTGAAGGTGATTGTAATGCAAGAAGGAAAATGTGTCACCATGTCTTTTTTGAGCCTGGTTCAGATCTCACATTTTCCAGCCTCATCTAGTCCCCTTGGGTATGATTCAATGATCATTCCTGGTGGAAATAGCTGGATAGAAATAATTGCAATGAAGGCAAGACAGAAGTTGAATTCGGAACCTGATAACATTTTGTACCTGAGCATTGAAGCATCATCTCTAACACTAATAGTGCAATTGATGCAAAGACATACAATGCCAGTGCCAGTGATAGTTCCACATTATTTTTCTAGTCAATGTTAAGTAGGGAGGTCCAGATGCACAGAGAAGTGTATGTTGCCTTCTCTTGAATGAGAGAGATGTGAATTTTCTGGCTCTACTATTTGTGCCTGTTTGAGATGCAGTAGCTGGAAGCCCCATGGTTAATTGAGAGACCCAAGACGTAAGATGGAGAATCCATAAATGTGCTTAGTGGGCAGTTAAAATGGCTGTTCATATTTGTTGTTAATAATATGAGCACAGTTTAAAACTGTCAGAACATGCCTGACTTCAGCTGCCACCTCTTGGATTTTGCATTGTGTTACTTTTATGTGAATTAATAAACCGTCTTTAAGTATTTGTGAAGAAAATAAATGTAATTCCATAATGTAACTAAAATGCTCTTTTAAACCAGGACACCTTGTGGTGGTTTGGCAGTTACCTGCCCCACACACACTGAAATAACCCAGGCAAGAACTCAGATATATTTACAGCTTTGCACAATATACAAACAGATATTTACAGATATATACACATTAAAAAGTTACACACAGAAACACCACACCCCTCTCAGAGAGGTCCCTAAGAGGGGTTTTCTATCCACCCTACCACCTTCCCTCCTTCCCAATCTTATCTCACCATCTGTCTTATGTGCTAGATAAGCAAAGGTAGATCGGTGAGGAGGATTAGCAGCAGGAAAGAAGTTAATGAAAATATTCAGATCTAGCTAAGAAGGCAGGGAGAGAGATGCAGCAGCAGCCACAGTGCAAAGCGGTCTGTCTTATCTTTGTTTGGGTTCTAACTTTGATAAATTTTTCAGTAACCTATGAGCGAAATAGAATCAAACTTTATTTTCTTTTCTCAGCCTATGGTCTAATTTCTCATTCAAATCCTCCAATTAGTTCAAACCAGCACACACCTGTAACATTTTGCATGTAATGTGGTAGAGTTGTAACCTCTGCGGCTTAAGTGACAAATTAAACTTCTGTGTTACTGGTGGGAACATAGGAAAACACAAACAGCATCTTGCCATATTCACTATCAGTGGCTCAGACATCTCCTTTGTCATCTCTCAAAATACCATAAACTGAAGTAATTAGGCCTACTGGATGTACAGAGATGTTTAACACTCTCTTTGATTGCTTGTAAACTGAATTTTTTTCACCCAAAGCTGTGAGAATGAGGCAACCTCAGACATCTTTCCAAATACTGAGCAATTGTGAAAATCTCTGCCATCATATTAACAATTACACTTTCCATTTTCAACTAGTTTTTGTTTTTCATATTGGTTTTTAAAAATATATTTATTCTAAATCTGCCAGACAAGAGTCCTCTAATCCCCTCAAGCTCTTCTGCTAACTGCAGATACATTAAAATGCTAGCTTATTGATTACTGCCCTCTTCTTCCCAATATGCACTTTCTAATGGATATTTTCCTCCCTCCCTCCCTACATTTGCTTTCTTTAGTGGGTTTTTTTGGGGGGGTTTTCTTTGTTGGTTGGTTTTGTTTTGTTTTTAGTGTTGTGCTATTCATTTTATCACAAACACAGGATGGAATTTTTATCCATGAACTGTTTACTCTCAATCATGGAGCAACATATAGTCTTTATAATCAGTTTTGACAGAACTTTCCATATAAAAGATGCATTTTCCCGCTTAATATTTTATGAACAAGAGTTTTTGCTGACTTTTTTTTCAGTTTTGGGAAATTGAAAGAGGACTTTCCCCGTGGCCTCTCAAATATTCTTGAACACACAAAATATTTAAAAGTGCTTTAAAAATGCTTTTCTGAGGTGCTTGCATTAATTCCTCCTCATACAGATTGATAACTTAAGTGCATGCATTTTCTAGGATTTGATCTGATTTTAATCTTGACTTTGGCTTAACTTGAAGAGGCTCTGATTAAAACAGCAAGAATTTTCTGACTAAACAGCAAACAATAACATTCATTTGAAAGTTTATATATATTTTTGTGTATATATTTATATACAAGTAAATAATATATATATATTATGGTACACAATTTGCAGGTAAAAGTAATTCTCTGATTTGGATTGCAAGATCCATTAAAATGGACAGGTGCTGGCATTTTCAAATCTGAAACAAAACTACTAAAAATAGACAAACTTCTAAATTTTATTCAAAGAAGTCAAGGAGAATGTAATAAATTAAATAATCTTTGTTCTCTGAGGTTCATTTAACGAATTATTAAACTGGAAAAGTCCAGTTGCAGTGTATCACCTAAGCTAAGGCGTTCTCCACCCAGGGCTGACCCCTTGAAGTCTGTTTATGAAGGTTTTATCTGGTACATTTTAAACTGAATCTCTGCTGGGAATTCTGTATCTCCTGGGAACCCAACAGCCACCAACATTAACATATTTCCTTCCTTGGCTTAAGTCCTTCTCCCTTTCCCACTCCTCATGTTTCCACATTTCTTACTAAAATTTATTCCCTTTCACATTATGTGTTCATGTCTTAAAGTTCTTGCCTGCAGTGCAGATTCATTGATAACAATTTTCCCAGAAAAAAATGGGATTATTTTGCTCTGAAATTTCTGGCTGTGTAGAAAGACAATGGTCAATAATGATACAATTCAGACCCAGACTTTTTAACTTTTTACTCATTTTGAAGAAACAAATTAATATTTATTCTTTTGCTTGTGTTTCTTGAATTTTTGTCAAGTTATAATCTCCAACAAGCAGCACTAGACTCTCTTATTATTTATTGTCTTGATGCAGAGAGCAATTAAATATAATTAACTGGATGATCATCATTTGCTTGTAGAATTTGCTAAGAATGCATATGCTCCTGCAGGGAGTTGCTTGCTATTTCCTGCACCACTGATCTGATGCTGTTTGGAGAGAGCCTTTTTTCCCTCTGTATTTACTGCTTCATTGGTCTGGGGAAGGAAGTAAGAGTGTGAATAACTAGATCACAGAGAGTTAAGGGATAGAGTTTCACTTTGGCTTTGTTGCAATGCTCAAAAGCAAAACCACAAAAATATTCATAATTGGAACATGAAAGAGAGGTAACAATTTCATTCACTGTGTGTTTGATACTGGCCAACTCATTTAAGAATTATTGTTATTATTAATTGTTATTATTGGTTTGTTTTCCAATATGTCTTTGCAGATGTGAGATTCTGTATCAGTAGGATCCTCTTTAAGCATGTAGATCTGATGAATGTCCTGCATTAGGAATAAAAGTAATTCTTTTTTCACATACCCATTCTGTTCTGCATGCTACTAAACCCTTACTTAAGTCTTAAGACTTTCTACACATGAATTTAAATGATGCTTGGCTGAGGAATTGATATTCTGCACGATGGTTTTGTAATTGCCACTATTTAGCTGATTCCTCAAACCTGATGTTAATGTACTGCTGTTTGCCATCACACAAGGTATCAATTTGAACTTCTGAGATATTCAGGAACTCATCTCAGCTAAAGGTAAGATTCCTCTCATTAACTTGCTCCTTGGTCCTCCCTGTTGGAATTCAGACCTGAATCCCATTTAACATTTCATACCTTGCCTTGTTATTAAAGCAGAGTAAAGAGTTTTCTGTGAAGCTAAGCTGTGGGTTGATACAAGGACTATTTTCATACGGAAGTCTATTTTACTGTCATCAAGAAAGCCGTTCATTTGTTTAGACACAGTACTTTTGAGAGCCACTATACTACCAAACTTTTGCCTGTTAGGTTGATAATCCCAGTAAGCAATAAATATTTTTCTCCACCCTCTATAAGAAACCCATCTGACTCTCTTCTTAGTATACTGCTTCAGTGGGATTTCTCTGACTGATTCTCACAATCATATAACTCAGCCTTATCTGTAAAGTAGTTTACCAGTCTTTGCTTTTGAGAATGTCTGACTCCTTTCTTGCAGACTTTCAGGACTTTGCAAACTTCTGTGTAATTCTGCTCCTTTAGATTCCACAATTTTCAGCCTGTGTGAATGTGAAAAGCAGCACACTTACAAAGGGCTTTCAGATGACTGCAAATCATAGAATCATAGAATCATAGAATGGTCTAGGTTGGAAAGGACCTCAAAGATCATCCAGTTCCAACCCCCCGCCACAGGCAGGGACATCTCCCACTAGATCAGGACGCTCAAGACCTCATCCAGCCTGGCCTTGAACACATCCAGGGAGGGAGCACACACAACCTCCCTGGGCAACCTGTTCCAGTGCCTCACCACCTGCACTGTGAAGAATTTCTTCCTAACATCCCGTTCAAATCTCCCCTCTGCCAATTTGAACCCATTCCCCCTTGTTCTGTCATTACAAGACCTTGTGAACAGTCCCTCCCCAGCCCTCCTGTAGGCCCCCCTCAGATACTGGTAGGCTTCTATAAGGTCTCCCCGAAGCCTTCTCTTCTCCAGGCTGAAAAGCCCCAACTCTCTCAGCCTGTCCTCATAGCAGAGGTGCTCCAGCCCTCTGATCATCTTTGTGGCCCTCCTCTGGACTCTCTCCAACAGTTCCATGTCCTTCTTGTGCTGGAGGCTCCAGAACTGCACACAGTATTCCAGGTGGGGTCTGACAAGAGCAGAGTAAAGGGGGAGAATCACCTCCCTTGCCCTGCTGGTAATGCCTCTCTTAATGCAGCCCAGGACACAGTTGGCTGTCTGAGCCGCGTGTGCACACTGTTGGCTCATGTTGAACTTCTCATCCACCCAGACCCCCAAGTCCTTTTCCTCAGAGCTGCTCTCCAGCCACTCACCACCCAGCCTGTATTTGTGCTTGGGATTGCAGCGACCCAGGTGCAGGACCTTAGCTAATTATGTCTCCTGTCATTGTATAAAATAGTTCAGTTTTATCATCCATGTTTGTACAGGTGGAAAATTCAAACAGATTTCAAAGTTATTTGTCCTTGGTCAAGTTATGTGAAACAGTTTCCGAGCTGAAAGTGGAGCCTGGGCATGACCCAGAGCAATTCATCTATGTTTTGGAGACTAATTATCTTTGCATAAATAAATCTGGTGAAAGTGCAGTGAGTTTTGTACAAAATATTCTGTGTTTCTGGCAACAATACCTATCCTGGAAAGAAAGGAAGATGCTTGCTTCTCAATGCTGTAAAAGATAGCTGTTATAATCCAAAGTGCAGCATAGTATAGACTGCACATTTCACCTAATACTTCTTGCATTTGGCCCTCAAACACAGAGGCTGAGTCACAGCTTAAGGCATTTTTTTTTCATAAAGGTTTTACGGGGTTATTTTCAGTCCTTTCTCATTGCATATCAATATATAAATACACACATACATTTCTGAATGTATAAGTTTCTGAAAGGAATATGCTTGATGCTTTTCTATGTTATTTTGGTGAGCCAATATCACTATATATAGTATATATGTAAAAAATGTATATGTGTAAAGCATTCTAACAGTCTTTAAATCATGTAGCAGTTCTGAAGGAACAAGAAAGCAACATCTGAATGTGAGAAGACTCAGGGTACACTGCACAGTACTTCAATATTTTAAAAGTGGCCCTTTTTTTTGTGTTATCTTGATACTTATCTAGGGAGGCATATTCATACTTCATAATGAAAAATACACTTTCAGTCCAAGCAACTGAGAGAAGAACTTCTTTCTCATTACTTGAGGGAATTAATTAAATTGAAGTTTGAGATGTGCCTGTCACTGCCTTCATGAGGGATCTGCTACTGTAAGATGAAATACTCTGTGAGGTTTTTCAACCTTTAATGTAGTCCTCTGCTTTCTTAGAGTCACACTTAAAAAAAAATATACACAATGTGTTCTACACATTTAAAAACTCCTAATTTGTTTAGAAATGTCATGTTGGGCATTCCTAGATGGACTAGCTCCATGAGTAACAGTGTAATGAAATTTCACCCATTTGAATCTTATTCTGGTTGTGAGAATTATTCCTCTTTTCTCTTTTTCTCTCTCTTTTTCACCTGACCCTCTTACGCCTTGACAGATATGTTGTGAAATCTTAAAGGCAGTCTCTGAAAGGACCTACTGGAAGTCTGGCTTTTATGGGAGATACTCAGAGCAGGCATATAACCTGATAAAATGTTTCTTTCAAGATCTCCCATTGAGATAAGAATGATGTGCATTCTCAGCAGAACCATATGCAATTAAAAAAAAAAAAAAAGTCATACCTATGCAGAATTAGGATAAAATAGTGGCAATTAATAACTAACAGAAAACCAGTGCTATGAAGAATAATCTTGCTATGGAGAAGTTTACAAGCTTATTAAAACTTGATTTCTTGCTTGGATGTGTCAGGGTGTCAGGTAAAGCCTTCACAAGCAATTTGAGACTGAAATCCAAAAGATTTGCACATTAGATAATTGTAAACAGTGTTTTCTAATGGAAAGTATGTTTTCATGAAACTTTTCTGACCAGATACATCCTACACTATTGAACTTACTGTTTCTGTATGTATAGAGGTATGTGGTACTCTGATTTCATAATAATGTCTGTTAGAAGATTATAAAGAAAGAACATTTGGGTAAAAACCAAAGGAAAAGGAAACTGAGGAGACAGCATTATAACCCTGTTAATCACACTTATCCTGCGAGGAGCTCCTAGTAGCACTATAGTTACTGTCACCATAAAAGATACTTCTACGTTATTAGGCATTCATTTTTAAGGCCTACATTATGTAAAGTAGCTGTCAGCTCTGGTGAAGTCTACTACAATTATCTTTATGGCTTATGTTTTACTTATATGTGCACAGCCTTTTCTCTAGAAGAACTAAATTCTTGCAAGGGAATATTCTAACTATATATTTCAATTCTTCACATCTATAAACCAATCTAAATATAAATATAGCACATGTAATCCACCTATAGATGAAACTTCACATCTTTTCAGAAAGTATTGGACTTGGAAAAGTTACTGCTTGTCAGATCTCTGGTACATTTCATTAGTAGTAGCTGAAAGTTTCAAATGCTGCTCAGTTATTCTCATGCTCACAACGTGCAACAATCTCTATATCTTTTGCCAGCTGCCAGACTGTCAGTTCTGATAATAGGTTTTGAACTTGCAGGACATAATGAATCAGATAATTATTTCAAAACACTGAATTAGTTTCTTTGCTGAAAGGTGTGAGATGAGGATCTTAATTCCATCAACTGGCTAAAAGGGGTATGTCTTGAATTAGTTTTCTTACTAGCCACAGTTACAGTGTTAAAAGAAATCTAGAAAACCACAGAATACCATATGTGGTGTAGCTATAGGCATATGTTGATATATTACTAGTAAACATTACATACATTACTCTTTTTTTTTTTTTTCTTTCTCAGTGTTATAAAAATGTCTAGAATTATTAAGCCCTGTGTAGATGGTGAAATTATTCAGGCAAAATTAAATTTACCAGTTGACATTGGCGCTTCAACCATTTCCTATTATTTGAAGCAAGACATTACAAGAATATTGAATACATATTTACTGCTCTGTTACTAGTATATGTTTACGGGAAACAAACATCAAATCCCTTTGTGTCCTTATCCAATACATGCGTATTTCTTAGGTAAATGCAATCTTTCTGAAAAATTAAAATCGTTCTTGTCTCTCATCTCTGAACATTTGCCCAAAATGCATAGTGAATTATTTACTGTGGTTTTAAAAAAGAAAACTTATTTGACCCTAGTGTTCTGTTTTCTCTGTTCACTCTGTTTTCCTTCCATGTTCACATAATCAGCCATAATCAGAAATGTCATAATAATCATAGAATCATAGAATGCTTTACGTTGGAAGAGACCTCAAAGATCATCCAGTTCCAACCCCCTACCATAGGCAGGGACACCTCCCTCTAGAACATGTCACTCAAGGCCAACCTAGTCTTGAACACCTGTCAAAGGTAAATGCTGAAAAAAACCAACAACTTTGCTAAATTCTAGCCATATCTCCTATTTCAGAAGTATTACTGGGTTCTCTTCACTGCTTATCAAATCTTAAATGTGCATCATGGCCAAGATGAAGTAAGAAATCTTGAGAAGTGGCAGTCCAGAAGTAGGGAAGAACATAATTACAAATATGTGTTATATGATTAATAGGAGACTTTACTATTCCAATAGTATTCATGACCCCTACAATCAATTTACCAAAAGGATGGAAAGTGAAGGAGTCTGACCTTTTAGCAAAGAATGCACTTCCTGCCTTTACCTTGTTTAATGATAACACAAGTTTGATTGAGACAGTCTCCGGGGTCAAATAAGGAGAAGGTAATTACTGACTTGAGGGTCATCTGTCTGCAACAGAAATGATAAAGCTTCTAATTGCCCATGATAAATTATTTCTGCATAGAACCAAATAGTTCAGAACAACTGATGTAAAGGGAAGAAAGAAGAAAACAGAAAAAAAAAATTCATTTCTATCAAGCAATATCAAGGCACAGCTTAGTTTTACCACATGGTGTTCCCTGGTGGTATGAGGAAAACAGTTAAAACTTGTCTAATGGTAGTTTTGCTGGTTTCTAGCATATGTAAAGTTAATGTGATATATCTTGTAGTGGTTGACAATGAAGTGCCTCTGTGCTCTGAACGTGTATGTTAAGCTAGCAGAACTATTTCAAGACCTAGCTAGTAATCAGTGCTTCTAGTGGCCAAGCCACTCTCTATCATCTATCAACAATCCTGGCTCTCTGGAGAGGTCCCTGAAGACTGGAAGCTGGCCAATGTGGTGCCCATCCACCAGAAGGGCCAGAAAGAGGAACCAGGAAATTACAGACCTGTCAACCTGTCCTCAGTGCCAGGCATGGTTATGGAACAGGTCATCCTGAGTGCAATTACACAGCACTTACAGGATGGCCAAAGGATCAGGCCCAGCCAACATGGGTTTAGGGAGGGCAGGTGCTGCCTGACCAACCAGATGACTTTCTACCTGCCTGGTGACTGCGGGGAAGGCTGTGGATGTAGTCTACCTGGACTTCAGCAAAGCCTTTGACACCATCTGCCACAAGAAGCTCCTGGCAAAGCTGGCAGATCATGGCTTGGACAGATCCACTCTGAAATGGGTCAAGAACCAGGTCCGGAGACTGGTGGTGAATGGTGCCACATCCAGCTGGCAACCAGTCGCTAGTGATGCGCCCCAGGGATCAGTGCTGGGCCCAATCCTGTACAATATCTTTATTGATGACCTGGATGAGGGGAATTGAGTCCATCATCAATAAGTTTGCAGATGACACCAAGTTAGGAACAGGTGTCAATCTGTTGGGGAGTAGGAGGGCCCTGCAGAGGGATCTTGACAAGCTGGATGGGTGGGCAGAGAGGCCAGTGGGATGAGATTTAACAGGGCTAAGTGCAGGGTTCTACACTTTGGTCACAACAACCGCAGGCAGCGCTACAGGCTGGGGACAGAGTGGCTGGAGAGCAGCCAGGCAGAGGGGGACCTGGGAGTGCTGCTAGATAGTAGACTGAACATGAGCCAGCAGCATGCCCACGTGGCCAGGAGAGCTAATGGCATCCTGGTCTGTATCAGGAATAGTGTGGCCAGCAGGACAAGGGAGGCTATCCTTCCCCTATACTTGACAGTGGTCAGGCCACACTTTGAGTACTGTGTCCAGTTCTGCTCTCTCAATTCAAGAGAGATATTGAGGTACTGGAACGTGTCCAGAAAAGGGCGACAAAGCTGGTGAGTGTCCTGGAGCACAGCCATGTGAGGAGAGGCTGAGGGAGCTGGGGTTGTCTAGCCTGGAGAAGAGGAGGCTCAGGGGTGACTTCATTGCTGTCTACAACTACCTAAAGGTAGGTCATAGTCAGGTGGGAGTTGGTCTCTTCCCCCAGGCAACCAGCAACAGAACAAGGGGACACAGTCTCAAGTTGTGCCAGGGGTGGTATAGGCTGGGTATTAGGAAGAAGTTCTTCATGAAGAGAATGATTTGCCTTTGGAATGGGCTGCCCAGGGAGGTGGTGGAGTTTGAGAAAAGACTGGATGGAGCATTTAATGCCATTGGATTGGGCTGGGTGATAGTTTGGACTGGATGATCTTGGAGGTCTCTTCCAATCTGGCTTATTCTATTCTATTCTATTCTATTCTATTCTATTCTATTCTATTCTATTCTATTCTATTCTATTCTATTCTATTCTATTCTATTCTATTCTATTCTATTCTATTCTATTCTATTCTATTCTATTCTATCGGGTTAAAAGTATTCTCTCAGTTGGTTAGCAGCAATTGTCCCAGGTTTTTGCAAGCAGCCATCCACTGTTCCAGCCAAGGTCTCCACCTGTCCAGAGCACTGATGGCTGGTGCCTCAGACCAATGGCAGACCAGTGGTGTGTGGTCTTCGCTGTTGAATGTGTCCAGTCCATTCATGAATAATGGGGCAAGCTAGTTACTTACCCAGGGAAAAAAGCTGTGGAGTTAATCAACAATTCCTGTGTTTTGCCTCATTTATTTGCTCTCTCTTTCCTTCTTGTGCAGTGATATTCCACTGATCTGTAGAGTACCTTTTTGTATTCAAAGCAGGAGTCACATCTCTCTAAACATAACAAACTCCCACATGGGAAAATGTAGGACATCCCCTTAAACCATCTGTACTTAGATGAAGGTAGAGCTAAATTCAAGAGATTTGTTAGAAGTTCATGCATAAAATGAGAGAATAGTTAATTCTGATGTGCTAGAGGAAACTGCTGTGGAATTGTTACATTCCAACTAAAATGATCAGGTTTGTGCATCCTGTATTCAATATTTACAAAAAGAACAGAGATGGCACATTTGATCATCTGGCAACAGGCCAGGAGCATTCCTCTAAACCTGTGAGTACAGAAAAATTCAAGAGCTTATAAGAGAAATTACAGTAAATGAAATCATATAGACCTATGTGGTGGTTNAGAGATCAAAATCCCTAAGAGGGATTTTCCAACCACCCCTACCACCTTTCCCCCTTTTCCCCAATCTTACCATCTGTTGATGCAGCAGATAGGTGGAGGTAGATCGGCCAGGGGAATTAGCAGTAGGAAATAGGTTAGTGGAATTATTGAGAATTAGCTACAAAAGGCAGGGAAACAGAGACATGCAAGGAGAGCAGCTACAGCCCAGGGCAGTCTGAAACCATCTGACTTATCTATACTTGGTTTACAACTCTTAAAACAACTTTTTTCTTTCTCAGTAAAGCTGTGAGTGAAGTGACATCACGAGTTTTCCTCTCTCAGCCTGTATTCTAATTTCTAACTCAAATTCTCCAATTAGTTCAAACCAGCACAATCTCTAAAGTGGGCTCTGCCTGCAAAAATGTGTAAGGAAATAAGGCCATAGGAGAGTATAACAATCAGGGGAAATCGACTGGTGTATTTTCGGTCAGTACCCTTGAAAAGAAATTAGAAGACTTTGGTGTAAAATAGCAAAATCCAAATGCAAAAGGACTTTACGGATGTTTTACTAAATATTCCAGGTTTGCAAGCAACTGTGAACTGGTTTGGAAAAGATTAACAAAACACAAGACACCACAGTATTAAAAGTCAAGAACATACAAAAAGTATGAGGTAGCAGTGCAAAAAGTGTGTAGAATGAGAGACATGCAGAAGGCAATACATGTACACATTATAAAAGACTCTGTGAAATAAAGACCTGGATACTGAGATTCAATTGATTCAGCCTGATTTATAGGGGAAAATGTATTTGTAACAGCAAGAATAAAATTATGTTTATAGCTGATTATAAAGAAATACACAGTGTTTGTTAGGAGAGATATTTGACAATTACTTTTCCATAATATTCTACATGTTAAGTATTGTTTTTCCTTACATTCTGACAGTAATAAATTACTTGTAGGTTAATGGAAAGCGTCATGAAGGACAAAAATAAAGTCTACAAAGAAGCTCGCTATGTATCTTTATCTCTGACAACAATATTACCATATAATTAGACTTCTGATAAATGTAGAGATTCTTTGGTGCGGTCTGCCTAAAAGCTGGTTAATCGCTGGCCTTTTTACAATGATCAGATTAATAGAAAAGGGTTTAAGTGACAATAAAATTTACCTTTCATGCCCTTCCTTCAGCACATCAGCAGGTTTTCCTTTTCCACTATGATTGTGTTAAGTGTCTTTGATCAGCTGACTCAGTGAATAGGGGAGTGAAGAAGGCAGCATGGAAGGTGAGTTCTGATATAAGTAAAGCAAACAAATAGTGCATTGAGAGCAACATTATTTCTGGCACTGAGGACAGAGACACAATCATTTCAGCTGCTCAGCGTCAAATTTGTCAGACTATTCTTTCATCTGATTCTGACTTTTCTTCTATTTGTGATGTTGAGGTCTAAGAAAAAAAAGAAAAAAAGATAGAACAATCATTTTGTCCTGCTGCAGCTAAGGTAGCATTTTTAAAACTTTTTTTTAAAAAAAAAAAAGTATTATTAGACACAGTAATGTTCTACTTGACAAATAGTATATACCAGTGCAGTTGAAGGCATTAAAAGCACTAAAGGCATTTTCAGAATTGGTATTTGACATACACATACTTCAGTTACACTCAAGACCAACTGGTCTTATGACACCAGCACTCGGGTCCACTTGCTTCTGTGCCTTGCTACACGTATTTTGTGTTTAAACTACTTTCCAGGAAGTAACTCATACACATGAATAAAATGACATCTTAGCATCATAGAATCAGTCAGGGTTGGAAGGGACCACAAGGATCATCTAGTTTCAACCTCCCTGCCATGGGCAGGGACACTCTACAATAGATTAGCCTGCACAGAACCTCATCCAGCCTTGCTGTAAACAATTCCAGGGAAGTGGCCCCAACCACCCCCCTGGGCAACCCATTCCAGGGCCTCACCACTCTCATGGTGAAGAACTTTTTTCTCACATCCAATCTTAATCTCCCCACCGCCAGCTTTGCTCCATTCCCCCTAGTCCTGTCACTACCTGATAGCCTAAAAAGTCCCTCCCCAGCTTTTTTGTAGGCCCCCTTCAGATACTGGAAGGCCACAATGAGGTCACCTGGGAGCCTCCTCTTCTCCAGACTGAACAGCCGAAGTCTTTCAATCTGTTCGCATAGGAGAGGTGCACCAGCCCTATGATCCTCCTCGTGGCCCTTCTCTGGACACACTCCAGCATGTCCACATCCCTCTTGTAACAGGGGCCTCAGAACTAGATGCAATACTCCAGGTGGGGTCTCACCAGAGTGGAGTAGGGGGGGAGAGTCACCTCCATCGAGCTGTTGGCCACACTTCTCCTGATGCAGCCCAGGATCTGGTTGGCTTTCTGGGCTGCAAGTGCACATTGCTGGCTCATTTTGAGCTTCTCGTCCACAGACACACCCAAGTCCCTCTCCTCTGGGCTGCTCTCCAGCCAGTCACTGCCCAGCCTGTATTTATGCTTGGGATTGCCTCAACCCAGATGCAGGACCTTGCACTTGGCCTTGTTGAACCTCATGAAGTTGGCTTGTGCCCATCTCTCCAGCTTGTCCAGGTCCCTCTGGATGCCATCCCTGCCCTCCAGCATGTCTTCTGTACCACACAGCTTGGTGTCATCAGCAAACTTGCTGAGGGTGCACTCAATGCTTTTGTCCATGTTGCCCACAGAGAGGTTGAACAAGACTGGTCCCAGGACTGATCACTGAGGGACTCTGCTTGTCACTGGTCTCCACTTGGGCATGGACCCAATGACAGCCACTCTTTGGGTGTGGCCATCAAGCCAGTTCTTTATCCCTCTGGTGGTCCACCCATCAAACCCATGTTTTACCATGATTCTTCTTCCATAACTCTCCACTTCCATACCCCACTATGCTTGATTTGTCTTTTAATGTTTTATAAACAGCATCTTTGGGCTTGCCTTGCAGGAGCTGGGTTGTGAACCTAAACAGATCATGTCTGTCAATAATAAATACACTGTATCTCACAAGATGGAGATTGATAGCAATGACATATTTTTCTAATAAGAATATTGATTTTGTTCTGCTGTAGTTATAAGACTACCAGAATTTTAAAAGCAAATAACATTGCAACCTATAAATCTGTGTGTTATAAGTATGTGTATTGCATGTAAGTGGTCTGTGTTTCAGATTCTGCAATACAAACCAAAAGTACTATCCTTTATGACATTTATATTGTTGTAATCTGCAAGTTCATTGGCTCTTTACTATGTTTTATACAGGGTGAGGCAAAAGCAGCATTTAATATATGGCATGAAAAATTTTGATTGAAATTTACAGTGCATAAATATTTCCAATGAAGAAGTAAAAGTTTCTGACATAGTATGTGGTTTCCAAGCAAAATTAAACAGTGATGACTGACTAACTTTATGTTTTATTGTGAATGCCAGTTTGGGCAGAAAGCCATGTGTTAGCCAAAACTGAGAATTCAACAGATAGTTAAAAAATAATGACAGTATTTAGTATATGTATGTCAGTGAGCAAACCAACTGAACTGAACCAAAAATCCTCTTAAACTTTGAAAGAAGAGTGAAAAATTGTTTTCTGATATAGTTCATTAAAGAGACACTTTTCTGTAATGTCATAAGAGGAGATGTTATAAATTTGGTCTAGGGTAAGACATATGAATCTTTTTTTCTCTTTGCTTTGAATTCCTCTTGTCTATCTTGGTCATATATGAGTAGGTCTAGGTTATGCCTTAACACCTGTGAAACAAAATACCAGCATGTTGCACGTGGATCAGATTCCAGGATATGCAGTGTGCATTTCCTTAGCAGTAGGAAAACTGTATTCAACTTGACACATTCTTGTGGTACCTTCTTTGTAAAAAATATATTTTCAATGTCATCATTTTATTTTGCCCATTAGTTTCCTTTTGTAAACAATCACTTGTGGCTCCTTCAAACGGCCTTTTAGTACTGAAGCCAGTATTATCCTGACAGCTGGAGTAAAACATATGGAGAGACAATTTAAATCCATGTTTCTAATACTCCATCTCACTTCTCTTTATGGAGCCAAATTTCCACATATGTCAGGGTTTGGTCCATTATAATAATATCAGATGAAATTAAGTAGCAGTTATTATTAATAGGGAGATATAAAACTTCATTATTTATCATCAATGAAAAGTATTATGGAAATTCCAGTTTCATGTAATAAAGCAACATTTATCTTCTCTTTCAGTAAATACTAGAAGTCTATTCTGTGTGTTATGTTGGCCAGCTAAAATCAAGAAGACGTGCTTAGATTAAACACCAAAATCTGTTAATATTTCTTGTGCCTGAAGGATTTGTTAGATCAAAAGAGAAAATAAAATATGAGTACAAGAAAATAATTAATTTCTAAGACTATGACCTGATTGTCAAAAAGTAGGAGCATAAAACTGAAGGGAAGATAGACAGCACTGAACAGTGTGTTGTGAGCACATGTTATCTCTGGGACTTAGACTGCGTTATGGCACATCATGTCTCTACCTTCCCAAACTTCATAGGCTCATTCTCAATTCAGAAAAAAATGTGGTCTCCACTGTGTAAATTGCTTAGAAATCATGTTTGATTTGCTAAAGATTAAACAAATATTGATAAATTTGTCCAGATTTGTCAGTATTTTTCCTTCCAATTTTCACTGGTATAGTCATAGTATCATTAAAAGCAATTATATTATGAAAATGTGATGTTGAGTGCTTTCAGGACAATAGGTTGTGATGAAGGGGTTATGATTAATTAATGCAAGATGGATTTTCAAAATTAATGTTGCTTATTAATTTTCGATATCCAAACTTTCCCCCTCGACTACTTATTTTTAATATTAAACTGGTTCGATTGTAACAGTCATGGAACAATTACATAAGCGGCATCTAGATCTAGTAGTAACCATTAATATGCATAAACAATCAATTCAGTTGTAACTAATAAACACTGGAAGAGATCTGTTGCGGTCAATACTACCACTTGGCCACTAGCTGGAACTCAGGCCTCCTTTCTGCTTAGGGTGGAATCTAGGTAATAATATGCAAAGCTTTAGGTTTACTCACAAGTATTACTTCTCCTGTTTTGGGGGTGTTCAATAAAATAGAAGTATCCAGAACACTTGCAGGGTTTCTGGCTGCTGGCTGCTACTTCTGTGGCTGTTGCTGCGGCTGAGACTGAGACTGATCCACCCCAGGCTCCCCAGGCCGCTGGGTGAAGGAGAGGGGGACAGATGGTTTCTGACCTGTTCCTGGCTTTTCAATAATCTGTGTACCTTCAGGCTTGCTCGTCTTCAGGACACACAGGCTGATGCAGCAGGTTCAGGCAGATGTTTTGTGATGTGTCTCTCACGTTGCTAATTGTGTAAAGGCTATTCAAGTTGCTCCTGGAAAGACTCAAAATGGTTCCAGGGTGGAATATAACTTATATTGCTATATTACAGTAATAAGGCATTACAGGCAATAATGGCGGGAAGCACAGCAAAGCATAAGCATGGCACAGGCACGCTGCATTACCTGCTTATCTGTGTATATTTCAATGTCTGAGATTGATCGGAACCTTTTGGACATTAGCATATCCAATTAGAATGTCAGTAAGCCAAGTTTTACTATATTTGGGCAAAAGCACAGGTTTGCTTATGCCATATTTGGGAAAGAGCATAGGCCCAGCACACACTTAGCAGAAGGCCAGTGTGTGCAACTTGTTTACCATGGGTTGCAAGCAGGAGAAAAATAAGTAATATAAGCCAGAGTGCTCAGACTCCATGGCTCCAGGTCTTTTGTCTCTTTTCCTGATGTTACTTATTACCCAAAAAAAAGAGGGAAGGAAGGTGGAAAAACATGGCTGGCCAAGCCAGCACACATACAGGCCTAATTTTGATCCTTCATGTCTTCCACAACATAGGTCACCACAGATTTCTATGTACACATCTACCGTTCATCTCAGGGGCTATAAATAAAGGTGCATAACTGTGCAAAGCGATATAATGTGTAAGTGGAAAGAAGCATCATCATAGCTAAAGCCTCCTCCTTTGATTCTACAATGTTCTGCATGTCTTCTCTAGGCTGTATATGCCACTCTTCCCTAGGCATCTGTATTAGATTAATCCAGCCCCCCTGAGCTCAAGAGCTCAATAAAACACTTAATTCGATTTGGAAGTTAAAAAAAGGTACATTTTAACAATAAATAGAAGGTAAGGAGATTTACAGAGGATGGGGAAGAAAGGAACCAAAATACAGGGTATAGGAACGAGGGGAACTACAATATAAAAATACAACCCGTGAATGGAAGTTGAATCCAAGCACTGCAGTTGATAATTTGGTGGTTGATGCAGAGGGATGCAGGATTGATGGTGAAATGCAGTGAGTTAGAGTTCAAAAAAATGGTTGCTCTCCCCACATGCTTGCTGGAGAGCATGTGATGAGCAGCAGCAGGGAGGCAGGATACTGGGCAGGCGAGGAGAGCAGAGATCAAGAACTAGATGCAGGGAGTGCATCCCCTTTTATAGTAGTCTTGGCAGGAAGTGGGAGGAGGCTAAACAAGACTCCTGGGGGTAGGTCAGACCACCCCCAGGGAGGAGTCAGGATACAGTTCCAGGTAGGTTAAACCTTTACAGCATCTTCTGTGAGATCATACCAAATGAGGCTTCAGAAGGGAAAGGTTTTTCCAGAGATAATTATTCTGCAATGAATTATTTTCACCCATCAGTATCACTGAATGGAGCATGTTTTGTCATCAGTATTAAAATATTAGCATCTATAAAAAAATATATCTAAATAAATCTGGAAAAAAAATGCTTATCTTGTAATTTTCACATAAAAAAAAGACATTAATTGTGTTGGTAATTAAAACTCACTGGGCTGCTAGCAGTGGCTCACTTTTGGGTAGTCAGATGTTAAAGGCAGAGTGACAGAGAGCTAAGATTGCTTGTACCTAGTTAGTCTGATGTTAGAGGATTGCTAGCTACAGCAGATCAATGAAAATTCATTCAAATAGCACAAAGTCAAGCATTTAAAAGCCTTGATTGGAACAGATCTGTACATCGTAAGAAACTAATATGAGAGTACTGCAGATATTGCAAAGGTAGGTGGGGACTAGCCACATCAGAGACATGTTCGATGCTAGCTAGCATCAGGTTTTGAAGACTCCATGGCAACCAGTGTAAAATACCTTGAGTAAAGCAAATGTCTCAGTCAAAAATGTACAACATACCTTTGTCACTGCTCAGCATGAAAGAGTTTGAACACAGAGGCTTCATCTGTAAGAGCAATGTCAGATAACACAGCTGAAATAGTTTAGCTATTTATTTGAGATATAAAAAATAGAAGGCAAAAGAGTTGTGGTAATGCGGAAATTCCTAAAAGATCTTTATTTTAATGATATCACTCATCCATCTGCTCTAGCATTCAGTATTGTAAAGCAAATTCTCTCGTTTCTGTTTTACTGTTCCAGAATTTTTGAATTATGTCTATAGCCATCTTTTTTTCTGAGGAAAACAAAAAAGACACATTGTAGGCTAGAAGAGCCTCTTATTATTACATTTCACTGGCTGTAACAGGACTCCATTTTCTGGAAGAAAGAAGACAAGTAAAAAGAGGTTTAGGAAGGAGGCTAAGTAACTCCTACTTTTCACAGTGTCTTTTTCTTAATCTTACTGCTAAGGTGTCACAGGGACAAAGCATAGCTTTTTCATTCAGTTTCAAATGTGTCGAACCTATGCTCAGCAAAGCCATTGTCTTCATTGACACATTTTCTGACAGGCTTAGAGGAAAGCTGTGGAAGATACGCGATGGGTCAGTTCAACCAAACCATTGTTAAACTGAAAGGAAAACTGAAGACAAAGAGATGAAGGCAAGGCAAGACAGCCAAAAAGCCAGCATCAGGGAGAAAAGGCTCTGGTTTTACTTGCTTAGTGGTACTGAAGATTTATTCAAAACCTGAACTAGCAGTGGGTTCATTTCAGCTAGATTCCTTTGTCTTGCCTGCTCAGAACATAATTATGAGGATGATAAAAATCCATTGATATTACAGTGGATTCTGAGGTCTTAAAATAAACTTGATGACAGTGCTCCTGGAGAAACTAGTTCCCTTCAGCTCATTCCCAGCAACAATATAATAGTGTTAAGTCTCCTGCTGGCTGGTGGAGTAATCTGAGTAGCCCACAAAGTAATTGTGGGTGGAGTCACACACATTCTGTTTTATTTTCTGTGGTGGGAGAACAAAGTGGCATGCCTTTGCACACTTGTTTCTCATGCGTTTAACTGGAAAATACCTTGCAAAAAATTATTGGTCATGAGATTTTGGAGCATATAATTTTTCCAGACACTGAAGGAATATCAAACCACCTGGTTAAGCTATAGAAACGTGTTTCCACCATGGCATTATATTGGTCTTCTTTAAAGCTAGAGCAGAATATTTTATAATTTTCATTACAAGTGAAAATTAATGTAGCAAAACTTGAATGATCAGAAAAAAGGCATGCTAAAGAAACTACAAGCAGAAGACTAGGTCTGACTCTTAATTAACTAAAAATACCTCAGTAAGGTGAATGAAGAGAGTATCAATATCAAGTTAACATAAAAAGGGAACTGGTTTTATAATGCCTTTTATAGTATACTATTTAATATCTAATAACTATACTGGAAATTCACTAGTATGCAAGAAAACCACAGGAACCATATGGATATGTATCTTACAAAGGACTATCACACAATAAATTTTACAAAAGGCATAAAATATCTTTAGGATGAATGATTGCTCTGAAAGTAATGTGCACTAAGATTGTAGGAGTGGTATTCTCTCATTAGTTGTATGAAGCCATTAAGTGCATAAAATCATTCTTTTTTGCATAACCATTTTTCATATAAAATCATTAGCTCACTCATAAATTTGCTAGGAATGTGAAATGAATTTTTTAAAAAAACATTAGTTACAGGGAATTACATTATAAAAATCAGCAGCATACTACTTCATCATTTTCTGCATAAAAATGTATCAGTTATGAAAATCATTTATGTTGATAAATAACTTTTTAAGTAGCTTTATTGTCCAATACTCAAGCTGTTAGCTGTTTGGTTTCAATAGTAATTTTTATGGGCAAGACATTTATTAGTTATGAAAAACTCCAAAATTAACTAGAACAAACATTACTTTCTACCCTGATAAAATTGACAGTTTTAAAAAGTGATCCTGTTCCCTGTAAATTTGCTCTTAGAGCTTTCAGAAGTGACAGCTGTTCCCATTTATTTGCCATCATTTTGTCACTGTTTGAACTCTATTCACTACAGTTTTCAAGTTCTCATTTTTGCATTCTAAGCTAAATTCAAGTAGAATCTTTCATTGTGGTATTTTTGGTTTTAGCATGGATGGCTTTATACAGACCCCAGTTGTACTAACAAGAGGGATTTGCAGATCAAAATAGGATACTTTGTCTTCCTCTCTCTCATTGTACTCAGAAAAGTTTTAAATGCATTAACATCAATTAATTTTTGGAGATGAAAAATGTAAAATATGAAAGTTTTGGTTTATCAGGAACCGATAGCTGTGAGAGCCACAGGAAGATAGCCAGTGTCATGGAGGAAACCCCACAGATTTCTAGATCATAAGGCCTTTGCTGAGGAAAGTAGTCTTCTTGAGCATAGTTTGTTCAAGGCCAATTATTTGTACAATTATTTTGTAATTGTTCAGTTACAACACAGCACTGTGCACAATTCCACCAAAGACAGAAAACTGTCTTCTCATGAGGACTCTGTAGACTAAAACTTACCAATGAACAATGGATAAGAGAGAAACAGGCGACATAGCATATATTGACCTGTATGTTGCAGAATTGCACTTAAATTTCACTTGTGGCATATGGTCTCTGGCCAGCAACTAGGCACCAACCCAGCTGGATGCTCACTCCTTTCCTTTGTGGGAGGGGAAAATCAGAAAAGCAAAAGTGAGGAACAACTCTCAGATCAAGGTAAAGACAATTTGACAAGTGAAAGAAAGAGGGGGNNGGGGGGGGGGAAGTGATGGAAAACCAATGATTTACCACATTCCACAAGCAAGATTGTTGCCCAGACAGTTTCTGAGTAGTGGCTACACTGGAAAAACTACATCCTCAGTTGTTATTGCTGAGCATGATGTTACATGTTAGGGAATATCTCTTTGGTTACTTTGGGCTAGCTTTTCTGTCTGTGTCTCCTCGCAATCTCTTGCCCACCTCCATCATTTTTACTGTGGTGGCAGAGTAAGAAACCTGACCAGAGAGAGATTTGATCCTGATCGAGTACCATTCAGCAAGGGCTAAAATCCCAATATGTTTTAGTCACAAATCCAAAGCATGGCACTGTGTGAGCTGATGTAAAGAAAGTTAACTATATCCCAGACAGACACTACATCAGCTGTCTAGCAAAACTGGATCTAATGAGATAACAAACAAAAACAGAGAGAAAAAAAGAAAAGAAAAAAGCCCACACACACAAAAAAAGAAGATCCAAACCAATTCAAAACCAGAAAAAGCTGCCCCAAATTCCCACTGCTACAGCTATATTGAATTATTTTGAAGAGGCATGGTCACTGGCTCTATAATAGTTCTATCTGTGGCAAACCTGAGAAGCTTAAGAAAGTGTTTAGCTCCATTTTATTTGTGCTATTTTTAAAGCAGAAATCATCAATAAAATTGTTTCAGCCTTACAGAAATCTTTTAAGTGCACACAGAAGTGTTTATGTATAGTGTTTTAAGTGTACTGCCTTACAGAAGTGTTTTAAATGTACTGTTATTTTGCTCCCAGCAGGCAACTTCAGGTTGGATATGTAACAGCATTAATTTCTAAGGTATAGAATAGATTAGACTAGACTAGACTAGACTAGACTAGAATAGAATAGGCCAGGTTGGAAGAGACCTCCAAGATCATCCAGCCTTAGCCAATGGCACCAAGTGCTCCATCCAGTCTTCTCTTGAACACCTCCAAGGGACAGTAACTCCACCACCATCCTGGGCAGCCCATTCCAATGGCAATTCATTCTCTCTGTGAAGAACTTCCTCCTAATATCCAACCTATACTTCCCCCAGCACAACTTAAGACTGTGTCCCCTTGTTCTGTTGCCGGTTGCCTGGGAGAAGAGACCAAAATCCACCTGGCTACAACCTCCCTGGAGGCAGTTGTAGACAGCAATGAGGTCACCCCTGAGCCTTCTCTTCTTCAGGCTAAATAAGCTCCACTCTCTCAGTCTATCCTCATAGGGCTTGTGCTCCAGGCCCCTCACCAGCTTTGTTGCCCTCTCTGGACACATTCCAGTACCTCAATGTAGTAGTTTGGGAGTAATACACACCCCCACACCTTTGAAATAACCCAGACCAGACTCAGCCAGCTGAAAGTTAATGAATGAAGCTTTATAGATTTGCACAATATACAAGCAGATAATTACAATATATTACAGACATTTACTGATATATAGAGTAAAATGGTAATACAGAAACACCACACCCCTCCTGGAGATTAGAGTCCCCAGAAGGGGTTCCCAGCATCCTTCCATTTTCTCCCCAACACCCAATCTTATCCCTATATCTGTCTTACATGCCAAGTAAAGAGAGAAGATTGGCTAGGGTGAGATAGAAGCAGGAATACATTAGTTTTGTTGCACAGATTCAGCTAGAAACCAGCAAGGAGAGAGATTAACAGCCAGAGCGACCCAAGCAGACCTGCCTTATCTATATCTGGGTTCTTTTGTATTGGTAAGCAAACATATGAGTGAAGGAGACATCATCAATGTTTTCCTTTCTCAGCCTATAACCTAATTTCTCTAACTAAAATATTCCAACTAACCTCAAACCAGTGCACTGAACACCTCTCTTGAATTCAGGGGGACCAGAACTGGACCCAGTACTCAAGGTGTGGCCTGACCAGTGTCAAGTACAGGGGAAGGATAACCTCCCTTGTCCTGCTGGCCACACTATTCCTGATGCAGGCCAGGATGCCATTGGCTCTCCTGGCCACCTGGGCACACTGCTGGCTCATGTTCAGTCTACTATCTAGCAGCACTCCCAGGTCCCCCTCTGCCTGGCTGCTCTCCAGCCACTCCAGCCTGTAGTGCTGCCTGGGGTTGTTGTGACCAAAGTGTAGAACCCTACACTTAGCCTTGTGTAGTGGTTTAGCAGTTACCTGCCCCCCCACCCTTTGTACACCCCTGCTAGGACTCAAAAACACTGGAAGTTCCTGTGCCTTTAAGAGTTCTTTCTTGAAGTAGGTCCAGCCTTCCTGGACCCCTTTGTTTTTAAGGGCTGTCTCCCAAGGAATTTACCCAGTTAGTTCCTTAAATAAGCCAAAGTCTGCCCTTCCAAAGTCCAGTGTGGAGGTTTTGTTAATGCCCCTTCTGGTTTCACTATATATTGATCATGGTCACTGGATCCCAGGCAGCCTTCAACCACCACACCTCCCACCAGCCCTTCTCTATTTGTAAGCAGCAGGTTGAGCAAGGCTGCACCCCTGGTAGGCTCACGTAACAACTGGGATAAGAAGTTGTGCTCTGAACACTCTAGGACCTTTCTAGACTGCCTCTTCTCTGCAGTGTTAAATTCCCAGCAGATATCTGGCAAGTTGAAGTTGCCCACAAGAATGAGGGCAAGTGATTTTGAGGCACCCTTCAGATGCTTAAAGAATAATAGAACGGCTTTTTCTTCCTGGTTAGGTGGTCTATAACACACTCCAACCAGGATGTCCACCTTGTTGGCCTTCCCCCTAATTCTTGCCCATAGGGACTCAACCTGACCCTCCTTAATCTCTATTTCCATGATGTACACTGCCTTCCTGATATAAAGGGCCACTCCTCCACCCTTTCTCCCTCGCATATCTCTCCTGAAGAGTCTGTAACCATTTGTAACCATTGATTATAGCACTCCAGTTGTGTCAGTCATCCCACCACATTTCTGTGATGGTGACAACATCATAGTTTGCCTCTTGCACCAAGACTTCCAGCTCCTCTTGCTTATTACCCAAGCTACATGCAGTGGTGTACATACACTTCAGCTGGGCTGCTGATTTTACCCCTATATTTCGCTTACCACACTCAGCATGCTTTGGTTCATTGTTGGAGAAGATTTCTGAGAAGTAGCAGCTTCATAGTGGTGAACAACCCCCGCTGTCAGGAAAGTACAGCAGAACACCTGTGAAGTGAAAGTGCAGCCGGAACAGACGGAAGGAAAACAGAGATGCAGATGAGGAAAGTTCCTGCTTTTGTTAGCCAGAAGTTTCTCGGAAAACTGCGTGGTCATTGTTATGATACTGAAGGCAATTACCTTGTAGTATTTCATAAACGCCCCCCACTTGCTGGCTGTAAAAGAAGCTGTAGAATTGCTAATAAACGGAGCATTATCACTCACATTGACTGTTACACCTCTCACTCCTCTCTCTTCAGTTCATCTCTAGTACTGCTGTGTTTAACCCACTCCCACTTCCAGACTAGTTTAAACCCCTTTGAAGAAGCCCTACCAGCGTGCATGCCAGGACCTTTCTCTCCCTGTAAGACAGATGTATCCCTCTGTCACTAGCAGACCCAGAGCTGTATAAAGTTCCTCAAGATCAAAGAACCCAAAATTTTGTTTGTGGCACCAGCCTCTGAGCCACTTGTTAATCAGACATGATTTCCTGTTTCTTTCAGCATTCCAACCTGCAACTAAAGGTGCTGATGAAAAAATTACCTGTGCTCCCCCCCATACCTTTGAAATAACCCAGGCTAGACTCAGATGGCTGGAAGTTAATAAATGAGTCTTTATATTTACAGCTTTGCACAATATACAAGCAGATATTTACAATATATTACAGATATTTACAGATAAAAAGGTAATACAGAGACACCACACCCCTCTCTGAGATCAGAGTCCCCAAGAGGGTTCTCAACCACCCTACCACCTTCCCCCCACTGTCCAATCTTATCCCAGTATCTGTCTTACATGCCAGATAAGCAAGGAAGATCAGCCAGGGGGAATTAGAAGCAGGAATTGGTTAGTTTAATTACACAGATTCAGATAGAAGCCAGAGAGAAAGATCAGCAGATAGAACCAGAACCGAGCAGCTCTGTCTTATCTTTGTTTTGGTTCCTACTTTTGTATGTCTCAGCAAACCTATGAGTGAAGTAGACATAATTTTGTTTTCCTTTCTCAGCCTATAATCTAATTTCTCATTAAAATCCTCCAATTAGCCTCAAACCAGCACAAGTCCCTTTTGACTGATTTTAGACCTCTGATATCTAGCTCATCACTTCCTGCCTGAATAACCAATAACGGATAGTAATCATAGGGCTGCACTACATTAGGCAGCCTTTTGGTAACATCTCTGACCTGGGCCCCAGGGAGGCAGCAGACTTCCCCATGGGAGGGGTCTGGCTGACATATGGGGCCCTCAGTTCCTATCAGAAGGGAATCACCAATAACAATTAACCTCCTCTTTTTTATTTGGTTAGAAGTTCTGATGCGAGGGGGAGATTGATTTGGTTTAGTCAGCCCCCCATGAAGGAATGTAAACGGGCACTAAACTGAACAAAAGAAAAGTTAATTTCAAAATATACTGCATACATTGTTTTCCACCCCTATTGCACCCTTTTTCAGTAAATTTGCTATTCTCTTTAGGTCTTGCTGAAGTAATCCCTTTGGAATTTCTGCGCCGGCTGTATTAGGCTCAAGAACTAAAATGTTGTAGCCCTTTGTGATTCTCTTGAAGGTATGCTTTTGTTTCTGCATGCATTTTTGTGTGAGATATTCTGGATTAAGTCCTCCAGCCCTGAATTGATAATTCTGTGACACAGTCCACTGGTGTACTGCAAAGGTATTGATTTGCTTGTCACAGAGTCTGGTCTTTCTGCTTGTGCAAATGCTTGGTGACAGAAAAAGTCAGATCCTGGAAAGCAATCCTGAGGCAATGCTTTCCTCTTAGGATACCAACTAATTGGGATTTAAGTTTTCTTACTGTTGTTATGAGTGCTGCTATTGTAGGAAGGATTTTTTGTGACACAGATATGTGCAATCCTACTTATGCAATGGTTTTACCAAGTTAAGGGTAAAAAAGTAGGAGAATCAAGACAGTGAGAAAGACAGAGATGGACAGCAGGAAAGGAGGCATGCAATTCTTTACAGGCTTCCAGCAATTCATCCTGAACAAGTAAATGACTCAAATGTGCAGAGTAGCTGAACAACTATGCTTAAAGTAGAAGGCATAAAAATCAATATGCCCTCCCTAAGCTATTTAAAAGTACTGTAGTTGTGGACATCATTATGTAGCAAAGAGACACTGCATTTTTCAATAAGAAACATGTATTACAAGAAAAAGAAGTTCCCATATTTCAAGGCTTGGAAAAATCTCTTGCGGCTTTAACTCTTGTTGTGTGTCTAGCCACAAACCTGGCTGGCTGTTGGAATTAATAGATGTGCCATGATGTTTCCCAGCTGGGCTCACCTCTTTCAACTCAAGGTATTTGTCTTGGTGTATATATTTGCAATCCTTGTTGTCTCTCTTGTCCTCATTTCAGAGGGACACATTTTTAGAGTCTTTTCAAGTGACCCTTGTAACTGCAGATTTTCCTCCTCCAACTGCCATCTATCTTACTTACAAACTTTCTCAGTGAAATTATTTTCCTCACTTAAAACCTGAAAGTGATATTACAAATGTTATTTGAGCTCCATTAGGTCTTTCTTCTTCCCAAACTTTTTTTAATCTGTAACTTGACCATGCTGTAGTTTATTTATTTTCTGAGAGCCTATGATGATGCTTGTGAGAATAGAAAAAACTTCGAAAGAATACCGGAACTATGGTCCTAAATGCCACCAAACTAGAAATAGTACAGAACAGTCTTAATAGTGATTTTGTAAAGAGCATAGGGTGGGAAAAGCTCTTGGAAAGACATTGCAATTTGATCACCACTGTTGCTGATAGATACTTGTCTAGCTTGTTCCCAACATGCTCCCCATATTTCCAGTGGATTTGCCATAGTATTCTTTGGGCATTTTTTTCCCTAGTATTTAAATCTTTGATGTTAGTAATGTCTCCCTTTTTGTCCAGTTTAAGCTCATTGTTTCTTAACTTGTCATAACTGATCCATAGTCTATATTCTTACCCATTTGTTGTAAAAAGTCACTGGCCCACAAGACCCTCTAGAACAGTGGAGTATCAGTTACAGCTTTGGAAATTTCCTTTTCAATTCCTTCTTTCATTTTTTTTTCCACCACATACTCTGATGCCTATCACAGAACAAATGCAACTCCACATGACAAGGCTGTGACTGGCCCTGCTTCGAAAAAGTGTATGCTGTGCATGCCCTTTGGAGGCCTTAGCCGGTCAAAATAATTGGTGTTTTTATTCCTGGCATGCATGGAAACCAGAAGCCAATTAAAAAAAAAAAACCCACAACCAACAATTAAAGCCTATTTCAAAGCAGATGTATTATGTTTTAAAATACAGATCAGAAAGCAAAACAAAAACTAACCCATACATTCCAATCTGAGGTAGGTATTCAACATGAAAACTATAGCCGAAATACTCACAGACTGGAAAATTTACAAGCAGCTAACAAAGAGACGGGCAATTTCATTAATAAGTAAAATGAAGTCTCACCACTATCATGAATATACTACTTTGATGAAAATAAAGTTTTCCAAAGTAACAATAAAATCCAATAGATGTCCTCCCCTCCTACCCATTAAAAATAATCAGAACATGCAGCATCCTATTTGAAGTGCAATATTCTATATCTGTGTATAGGTTAGCAGCTGAGTTCTGCATTATTCCCAGTAGCTTAGGTTGAAATAAGAGGTTGTCTAATGTTGCTACGGTTGAGTGCCCCAGTATCATATCTATGCATGTTGTGAAATCAGTGAAAAATAAGATATGTTTTTTATTGCCCTGAATGTTCTTTGTGTCAATAGACTATTAGCTGAGCTAGATGAGAGTTCTGCAATGAACCTATAAGCCCTGGAATGCAAAACTTAACTTGGTACTCTTTCCTATCCTGCTCAGAGGCTCGTCAATCACATCTGATGGAATTAAGTCCAGAGAGCTCATGGCTTGTAGGGTACTATACTGTTAATATCTGAAGAATTGTATTTTTAAAAAATGCTGAAGAATATTCAGCCACTGTTACCTCAGGAACTTGATTGTGATTGTAATCAGTCTAGTAAGCAATATGAAATTTGAAATATTTTGTCTTTCAGTAGTCCACAGACTGGTGTAGATTGGTGTAGATTAAATGCAAATCCTCACCCAAACTATGCTTTCATGGGAAAACAAGATATACCCACGTAAGCTAAGATCAGCACACCATGTTCCATGTCAGGAGGAACATCTCTGTGTTCTGTGACCAGCTCTGATGGTCACATCAATTATACGGGTTTTAAGGAGCTGCAGAACACAACCATATATTCTAGAACTTTTTCTATAGCCTTTCTTTGGATAAACATTAGTTTTTCTTTTTATTCTTCCTGGATCTATAATGCACAAAACCAGAAAACCAAAACTATTCTATTTCCTAGGGCCACTGAAGCACAGAACAGAGATTCATTAATTACATCTTTATAATGACAACATTTTATTCTTATACGTTTTAAGAGATTTTAATCCCTTGCTATGTTAAGATAACATTTGTTTCTTAATGTTACTCAGTACCATTTTGCTATGGATTTATTTATTAATAGTTATGTGTGAAGCAGAAGTTTTATCCCAAATTAGGCACCCACTTCAAAGAGTTGGTCCTAATACTGTGCTAGTAATCCATACTGTTTCAGTAATCTGCAATTTTTGTAATTCTTTTTTCTTACTGAAGAATACCATGATGAAACTGCTGTGAAAATGATACAACATGTTCCTTGCCTACAAAATGACGATTCCAGGGGCAATGGTGGATTCACAGAATCGTAGAAAACACTGGGTTGGAAAGGATCTCTGGAGGTCATTTAGTTAAACTGTTCTGCAGCAAGCAGGGATATCCTCAAATAGTTCAGGCTGCTGAGAGCCCCATCAAGCCTGACCTTTAATGTCTCCAGGCGTGGAGCCTCCACCATCTCTCTGGTCAACCTGTTTCAGTATTCTGCTACTCTCATAGTAAAGAATATTTCCCTAATGTCCAATCGAAATCTTCCATTCTCTAGTACGATTAGTACATGCCTTTGGAAATAGTTCCTCCCCACCGTTCTCTGCTTTTACCAAGTCTTCCCGAATACTTCTCTTCTCCAGTCTGACCAACCCCAACTCTTTTAGCCTGTCTTTGTAGGAGATGTGCTCTAGCCACATGGTTATTTTTGTGGCCCTCTACTGGACTCTCTCCATCAGGTTCAATTTCAGGTCTCAGGTGAGGTACTTGTATTTATGTAACAATTCAGTGTACATCTAGATTCTAATGATCAGTGACCCAGCTTCTGGATATACTGACTGCTTTTACTGGCATCAGATGCAAAGCTTAAAATAGATTTCCATTCAGTTAAAGATCATTCTTATGCCAAGCTAACCTAACACCTTTGGGAGTAATGTAGGTTGAATGTAGTGAATCTAGTTAGATAGCAGAAGTGGCATGTTTGTGAGAGATAACCAGTACTATTCATAAAAGGGTGGATTAAAGTATTAAGAAAGGGAAGGTCAGTGAAGATTTCAGTGAGACTTGGAGTTTTGTTTCTTGTTCAACAAGAGAGGTGCACACATTGACATTTTTAGGACAATGATTTAGATGTCTTTTTTAGAATGTTTATCACCACTTCAGTAAGGAACATGAACACTATTGTATTTATACGGTTGACACTGAAAGTCTCAGAGTTCTTTGAAAATGATGGCATGTTTAAAGAGAAAGTATTTTAGATCTCCATGTTATATGTTCATTTAATCCAAGCATTTGCTAAGTTACTTTAAGTCCAAGTGGGTTAGAAATTGTCAGTAAAAAGCAAAGGCCATGTACACCTCTTCTACATGTGTCAAAATGCTCATCTCTGCTAATGTCTGTAGGTCCCTGGTATCTGATTAAGCTTCTGGTGAAACTGCTAGCTGTGGCATTGTCCAACAAGAGCTGAGTATTTGACTATAGACATTTCCAGTGCAGCCAAATGCAGATGGTGATATTTTACTTGGAGATATGACCACATTTAATAGCTTAGTAGTGTCAATATGTATTCATGCCATATAGGTAATCTGTCATGCAAATCAAGGGTTGCCAAATGCCCCTCCTTTGAGTGTGTGATCTGGCTGCCGGTATATGTGGCAATTATCTTAGCACATTTTTTTTTGTCTCAAGTAGGAGACAATTTAGACATTAGACAATTATTAGAAATGCCCATATCCAGGGTCCCCGCCCAGCTGTCAGCATCACCTTTTTTGCAGAAGACCAATAGCTCAGCTATTTTTAAAATTTTAATTTTTTTTTTAATAAAGCTGCTGGCAGAGAGGAAAGAGTATGTGCTGGTTTGAACTAATTGGAGGATTTGAATGAGAAATTAGACTATAGGCTGAAAAATATAAACACTGATGATGCTACTTCACTCATAGCTTTACTGAAGAAGATGAAGAAAAAAAATTGTTTGGATTTTCGAGTTTGAAATTGCATTTGTTTGACTGCTAATTAATCCTGGAAGTTAAAAATGAAGTTCACCTGGCTGTTATACTTGATCATTTCTTCTGTAACTATGTGGTTTTACATAGATGGCTTGTGGCCAAAATTGGTATTTTTCTCTGGGATTTGGCATGGAAGAAGATTGAAAGAATATTTGGGAATTTTGGCAACTATATTATTTCTTGGTTTGGTTTTAATATTACTGAGATAGCGACCAATGCTGTTTTTGATGCTTTTTTATAAGTCAGAAAATATTAGTAATCAAACGAGCTATTCTACCACATTGGTACACATTATTTTTACCAAAGAGGAGTGTTCCTGATCCTTGCCAAAACTTCTATTCAAAGACCACAGTGATATATTTAATGTGTGTCATCATTTTCTTATTAATTATAATTTTATTCTTAATTTCCTCTCTAGGTGTGAAAGCGTCTGCTACCACTTTAAAAAAACAGATAGATTGTGCCAGGAGAAAGAAAAACAAAGATGCTTGTATACAAACAGGATCAGATTCTGGCTGTATGACTGGATAGTGTAATGAAAACAATGCTGATAACACCCAAAGCCCTGTTTGTGCTAGAAGTTAAAATTTTCAGACTGCAGTTTCTAATTCCAACCCAAAAAACTGTTCTCATTCTAAGGTAGCAGCAGCTCAAGCTCCCAAAAATTCAGATCCATTAGAAGCTCTATCTTCCATTAAACTGGTCCCTGCAAAGATGAAACCTAAACTTGTGCCAAAATATGGGTCAAAGGAAGACTTAGGGACAGGTACCTCAGATGCTCAGGAAGTAGAGGAGAAACTTAGTCTTAAAGATTTGAAAAGTTTACTGAGAGCTAAATATGAAGACAATATGGGATTAGCTATGAAGAGGGAAGGTGGCTCTCAGGAGACTGGGAATGCTGTTATGGGAGATTTTTTGGCCAGGCACCAGCAGACCAGCAGGGAGAGGAAGAGGAAAAGGATGACATCCAGGGCTCCAAAGATTCCCAGAGAGAGGTCAGGGAAGTTATAAAGGAATATCCACTCTTGGTGAGGTTAGCTTGTGGACACATCTGCTAGCTGTAGGTATGAGATACACCTCCTGAGATGACTTGCTGTGGGTAGCTAGGAAATGGAACACAGTTGAGCAGGCAATTAAGCTCCTGAAGGAGTTTGCTGTGAAGGAAGTGCTTTATGGAGATCATGCCATACATGAGCCTTATAACATTCCTCTTGGAACAGAACAGCTTCCTCGTAAAGAAGCTTAATAAACTTGCTACTCCATCCTGTGCTAAAATCTTGGCTAGCAAGTTTCTATCAAAGGGCGATAATGGAAGACTCACTGTTGGTGAGTTCACTGACCAACTGAGGCAGAAAGAGGACAGCTTGTCACGTTCTGCCCTAGTCTCTGCCATAAAAACTTTGGGTACAAAGCTAAAAGACAGCATGAAAAAACTGAAGGAGGAACTCAAAACCTCCATATCCAATCTGGCAAAGGATACCATTTCTTCATCATCTGAATGGGTGCATGTTTCTGCTATCAGGAACAGACACCCACCTCCTGCAAGGCAATTCTGGCCCAGGAGACAAATTCCACCTAGACACCAGAAATCACGTGCGTCACTCTGGATAATCCTGCATGACCAATTTGGTGAGAACATGAANTCTGGATACTCCTGCGTGACCAATTTGGTGAGAACATGAACAAGTGGGATGGTAAACCTACTTCAGTCCTTTGAAAGAGAGTCAGGGAACTGCAAAGTGGCAGAAACAGAGGCAACAATGCCAGAGGAGTAGCTGTCACTTCTTCAGCTCCTCAGAACAATTACAGTAATAATTGTAATTCCTCTCACAACAACACCAACCATTGTGCTTACCCCACATGCCATTAGGGTGATCAGGAAAAGAACTATGTTTTGTTCACAGATGGATCCTGTCATCTTGTTGAGAACAAGTGAAGATGGAAGTCAGCAGTCTGGAGTCCTACCAGAAGAGTTACTGAAGCAAAAGATGGAGAAGGTGAATCCAGTCAATTCACTGAGGTAAAATCAGTCCAACTTGCTCTTGATGTGGCTGAATGTGAAAATTGGCCTATCCTTTACCTCTACACCAACTCATGGATGGTAGCCAAACTACCCTTCCTCTAGCCAGGAGGAGGTAAGGGATACTGGAGAAAATCAAATCTATTGGAATGTATTCATTTGGTGGCCTGGCAGTTCAAAAGTTCAGAAATACAGGGCTTTAGTTGAATACAGGTGCTCAGTGTACTTTGTTGCCATCAAACTGCAAAGAGACAGAGGCTATAACTATTTCTGGAATCACTGGTGGATTTTAAGAGTTAACTAAGCTGGAGGCTGAAATAAGTTTAACTGGTAAGGACTGGAAGAAGCATACTATTGTAACTGGTCCTGATGTGCCTTGCATTTTGGGAATTGGCATTTTGAGACAAGGTTGTTTCAAAGATCCTAAGGGTTATAAATGGGCTTTTGGAATAGCATCTGTAGAAATTTAGCATGGTAAATTGAAATTGTCCATTAGACCTGAACTTTCAGATGAATCTGCAGTTGTGGGACATCATGATATAGAGGACATGAAACTGCCAATTGCTGCCAATTGCTACTGAAGCTGTGCATCGTAGGCAGTACAGAACTAACCGTGCCTCTTTGTTGCCCATTCATCAGCTGATTTGTCAATTGGAAAGTCAGAAGGTCGTTAGGAAAGCTCATTCACATTTCAACAGTCCAGTTTGTCCCATACACAAACCTTAAGGAGACTGGCGCCTCTCAATTGATTTCTGTGCCCTCAACAAGATGACCACTCCCATGAGCGCAGCTGTACTGGACATGCTGGAACTCCAATATGAGCTGGAAATGAAGGAAGCCAAATGGCGTGCTACCATGGACATTTCTAATGCTTTCTCCTCTGTTCCCATAGCAAAGGAATGCAGGCCTCAGTTTGCATTCACCTGGAGAGGAATCCAGTATCAGTTCAACTGTCTGCCTCAGGGCTGGAAACACAATTCAACAATCTGTCACTCAGTGATCCACAAGGCATTGGAGAAATGTGAAGCTCCAGAGCACATACAATTCATTGATGACATCATTGTGTGGGGCCAAACTGCTGAGGAAGTCTTTGAGAAAGGTAACAAAATAACTGATATTCTGTTGAAAGCAGGTTTTGCTGCCATCAAGAGAGACAAGGTCAAAGGACCTTCCAGGGAAATTCAATTTCTGGGAGTGCAGTGGGAGGATGGTTGTCATCACATTCCAGAGGATGTGATAAACAAAGTCTCCACCATGGCAGTTCCCACAAACAAAAGGACACTCTATCTTTCTTGGGTGCAATGGGATTCTGGAGACTACACATTCCTGGATTCAGTAAAATTGTCAAACCTCTGCATGATGTAATTCGTAAGAGAAACCTTTTCAAGTCGGGACCTGAAAAACAAGCAGCCTTTGATCAGATAAAGCAAGAAGTAGACCATGCAGTGGACTTGGGACCTGTTTGATCTGGTCCAAACATTAAAATATTCTGTTCACAGATGCGAGTGAGAATGGTTCAACTTGGAGAAAGCTCTAAATGAAACACATGGTCGTATACTTGGTTTCTGGGATCGTGGCTACAGAGGTTCAGAGGCAAATTACACCACAACAGAGAAAGAAATAACTAGCAGCCTACAAGGGAATGAAAGCAGCTTCTGAAGTGATTGGAAATGAGTCACAATTGCATTTAGCTCCTACATTGCCAGTTCTAAATTGGATGTTCAAAGGCAAAGATTCATCACTGCATCATGCCACAGATGCAACCTGATCTAAATGGATGGCTTTGATAACCCAACAAGCACGCATGGGTAATCTTGATCGACCTGGTCTGATAGAAGTGATCACCAACTGGCTGGAAGGCACAGGCTATACAAAACCTCCAGAGGAGAAAACAACTCATGCTAAAGAAGCTCCTCCCTATGGTGATCTTTCTGATCAGGAAAAGAACCAACGGATCCTGTCATCTTGTTGGGAACAAGTGAAGATGGAAGTCAGCAGTCTGGAGTCCTACCAGAAGAGTTACTGAAGCAAAAGATGGAGAAGGTGAATCCAGTCAATTCACTGAGGTAAAATCAGTCCAACTTGCTCTTGATGTGGCTGAATGTGAAAATTGGCTTATCCTTTACCTCTACACTGACTCATGGATGGTAGCCAATGCTCTATGGGGTTGGCTTAAGAACTGGAAAAAAGTGGTTGGCAGAGGAAAGGAAAGCCTATTTGGTGTGCTGATCTATGGCAGGACATTGATGCATGACTGGAGAGAACTCCTGTGAAGGAGAGGCACGTAGACACACACATCCCTAAAAAGAAAGCTACTGAGGAACAGCAACACAACCACCAGGCAGATCAAGCTGCTAAAATTTCTGAAGTTGACACAAACAGTGATCTTGGTCTTGATTGGAAACAGAGAGGTGAATTGTTCTTAGCTTGGTGGGCCCATGATTCATCTGGACATCAAGGCAGGGATGCAACATACCAGTGGGCACATGATAGGTCAATTGACTTATCCATTGATGCTATCACCCAAGTCATACATGACTGTGACATCTGTGCTGCTATTAAGCAGTCTAAGCAAATCAAGCCCTTATGGTATAGTGAAAGATGGTCAAAGTACAAGCATGGTGAAGCGTGGCAGAGTGATTACATCACTTTATCTCGTTCTCAAAAAGTATGTCCCTCAGTCTTCAGCAGCAAGTGCTCCAGCGACAATGTCCAAATTCTAGAGGGTAAAAGTAAGGACTGGAGGAATGAAGATCTGCCCACTGTAATTGAAGATCATGTTCGTGAACACCTATGGAATCTGAACGTGCACAAGTCCATGGGGCCTGATGAGATCCATCCATGGGTCCTGAAGGAACTGGCAGATGAAGTTGACAAACAGTTGTCCATTGTATTTGAAAGGTCATGGCAGATTGGTGAAGTTCCTGCTGACTGGAAAAGGGCCAATATAACAGCCATCTTCAAGAAGGGAAAAAAGGATGACCCTGGAAACTACGGACCAGTCAGTCTTACCTCTGTGCCTGGCAAGATCATGGAGCAGATCTTCCTCAAGGCTCTGCTGCAGCAGATGGAAAACAAAGCAGAGGTGTCTGATGGTAACCAGCATGGCTTCACCAAGGGCAAATCATGCCTAACAAATTTGGTGGCTTTCTATGATGAAGTCACAGCAGCGGTGGACAAGGGAAGGGCAACTGATTTCATCTACCTGGACCTGAGTAAGGCGTTTGACTCTGTCCCACATGACATCCTGGTCACCAAACTGGAAAAGCACAGACCTGATGGGTGGACAACTCACTGGATAAGTAATTGGCTGGATGGTCACACAGACAGAGTGGTGATCAACAGCACAATGTCCACCTGGAGAGCAGTGACAAGTGGTGTCCCTCAGGGGTCAGTGCTGGGACCAGTGCTGTTTAACATCTTTGTCAGCGATATAGACAGAGGAATTGAGTGCACTTTCAGTAAGTTGGCAGATGACACCAAGCTGTATGGCAGTGCCGACTTGCTAGAGTGCAGGGATGCCATCCAGAGGGACCTGGACAGGCCAGAAGCATTTTAAGCAGTTATATTTTGTTCACAAGTAGAGTCAGCAGTTAGTGTTTTATACTCTCATTTTTTAGTTTTTCTCTATCATGTAATTCTGGACTCATATACTAAAAGCTTGCCACTTAAAAAAAATATCTATGAGATCCATTTGGGACCAGAATGCTGGAGAATATTTGTTCCTAGTTTTTGTCACTGGTTTTGAGTCTGCTTGAACGGTTTCTCTGGGACTGCTTGCTATATTGTTTGTGCAAGAATGAGATGCAAAAACAGTACCAGCACATACCAAAGATTTACATGGCAAATTTTATATGGCTCCTGTTTGTAAAACACATTCTCTGTATTAGGCACTATCAGTCCTGTGTGTACCAATCACATAATGCATTTTCTCTTTTTCTAGCATTCTTTATGCAATGTAAAACATGGTTTTATTCACCAAAAAGATGTTTGGATAAAATAATGTTTTCTTTCAGAGAAACTTCACCAAAATTGGGTACAAATACAAAATTATATAGGAGGCAATGTATTAATATGCTACCAAATGATAACACAGGACCTTTAAAACTGTCCCCCACAACATCCTACTTGCCAAGGTACAGAGCTACAGATTTGACATGTGAACTGTTCAGAGAGATGGGAAATCATCCAGAATGATATGGACAAGCTGTCTAGATGGGCCCAGATGAACCTCATGAAGTTCAAAAACACCAAGTGCAGAGCTGTGTGTCTGGATTGGAACAATCCTCATTATCAATACAGGCTGGGAGATGAGGTGATAGGAAGGACCCCTATTGAAAAGGACTTGGAAGTTTTGGTGGATGAGAAGCTGGACATGAGCCATAAATGAGAACTTGCAGCCCAGAAGGCCAGTAACATCCTGGGCTGCATGAAAAGAAGCACGGCCAGCAGATCAAGAGGGGTGATTCTGCCACATTACTCTGCTCAGGTGTCACCTCACCTGGACTACTGTGTCCAGCTCTGGAAGCCTCAATACAGGATGGATATGGACCTGATGGTGCAGGTGCAGAAGATGATGATGACTGGGGAGCTGGAACACCTCTCCTATGATGACAGGCTGAGGGAGCTTGGGTTGCTCAGCCTGAAGAGAAGGTTCTGGGGAGACCTAATAGCAGACTTCCAGTACCTGAAAGGGGCCTAAAAAAGTCTGGAGAGGGACAGTTTACAAAGGCTGGTAGTGATAGGGTGAAGGGTGATGTTTTTAA
>VWZI01016729.1:6145-23651 GCA_013396835.1 Psilopogon haemacephalus | reverse complement strand
TGGCGTCGGTCCTCCAAGAGTAACCATCAAGCGTAGAGAGCCCTGCTTCCAAGACCAGAACATCGTCCATCTGATGGGAAGTAGAGATTAATATCTCTCTCTGCTCTTGCTTCCGCGCGGTCTGTTGCCCTTTGCTTTATTATTATTATTAAAATCGCTTCTATTCTATAAGCAGCCTTTGTTATATTTTTATTGTTTGTTTTGTTTTTTTTTCCCTTCTCCCCTGCCCTTTCAAGAGGGGGAGTGATAGAGTGGTTCTGGTGGGCGTTTGGCCCCCCAGCTGGGGCAAAACCACCACAGATCAAAGAGACACAGGTGCAGGAAACTTACTCCAGTGCCCATCTCACCAAGATCTTTCCCAAAGGACAGCTTAGCCTTTGCTAACTGCACTTAGGAGAGTTGGTAACTGCTCAAGTGATTTTCTTTTCCTAACATATGCGTTAACTAAATGCCACCATAAAATCATTTGAGGAATACTGCATAGCAGACCAAGAACCTGGCTTACTCCTCTTATAATTTAGCCTTCAGAAACCATCTGTTCTCTTGTGGTGGTTTGAACCAATTGGAGGATTTTAATCAGAAATTAATTAAATAGGCTGAGAAAGGCAAACACTGATGATGCTACTGCACTCATAGCTTTACTGAGAAAGAAAAAAATGTGTAAGGGTTGTAACTCAAATATATATAAGACAGAGTTGCTTGAGCTACTCTGGCTGCTGCATCTCTCTACCTTATTAGGTGGATCTGAATAACTTCTAACTACTTTCCTGCTGCTAATCCCCCTGGCCAATCTACTATTGCTTTCCTGTCACATAAGACAGATAGTGAGATAAAATTGGGAAGTGGGGGGAAGGTCGTAGGGTGGGTAAAAACCTCCTCTTGGGGACTCTGATCTCTGAGAGGGCAGTGGTGTTTCTGTATTACCTTATTCAATGTATGTATCTATTAATATCTGTTACATATTGTAAATATCTCCTGGTATATTGTGCAAAGCTGTAAATATAAAGCTTCATTTCCTTAACTTCCAGCTGACTGAGTCCTAGATTCGGTTATTTCAAAGTGTGGGGGAGCAGGGAACTGCTGAAACACCACAACTGTGACAGCAAGAACCAGTACTACTTGTCCAGCCTAGTTAGAAGTTTTGATGATTTATCTCATTCTCCACGATGCTGCTCAGGGGCTGTGCTAGTTTAAACTAATTGGAGGATGTGTAAATGAGAAATTCGGCTCCAGGCTGAGAGAGGAAAGCACTGATGGTGCTACTTCACTCACAGCTTTACAGGGAAAGAAAAAAAAAAATGTTTTAAGAGTGGTAAACCAAATATAGATATGTCAGACTGCTTCAGAATGCTTTGGGCTGTGGCAGCTCCTGCATGGCTTTTCTCCTTTCATAGCTAAATCTGAATAATTTCACTAACATCTTTCCTGCTGCTAACCCCCTGGCCAATCTACCTCTGCCTATCTGCTACATGAAACAGGTGGTGAGATAAGATTGGGGAAGGGGGGAAAGGTGGTAGGGGTGGTTGGTTACCCCTCTTGGGGATTTTGGTCTCTGGGAGGGCTGTGGTGTTTCTGTATTACCTTTTTACTGTATATAGATGTAAATATCTGTTATACCTTGTAAATATCTGCTTGGATATTGAGCAAAGCTGTAAATATAAAACTTCATTTATTAACTTCCAGCCAACTAAGTCCTAGCATGGGTTATTTTAAAATGGGGGTGTGGGGAGGGCAGATAACTGCCAAACTACCACAGGGGGAGGTCCATAGGCTAAACCACTTCCCTTACACAGCAAGGGCCTTCAGAATGTTTTGAGATACACATCTGCCAGATCATTTGCATGTAATGCAAAACAGAGGTGAATTGAAAAGCTGCAAATGTCATGCCACATATCATTGGGGCATCACAGGACATCACTGCCAATGGGATACGTATTCATGTTGAAACACATTCATGTACTAAAGCAGGCATCTCCAAAACATTCGTTAATACTGAAATGGCAATTTCTCACTTAAATGTTACCTAATTATTTCCTTTACATTCATCAGAGGAAATCAAAGGTGAACATAGAATCATAGAATCAGTCAGGGTTGGAAGGGACCACAAGGATCAGCCAGTTCCAACTCCCCTGCCATGCCCAGGGACACCCTACCCTAGAGCAGGCTGCCCACAGCCTCTGCCAGCCTGGCCAAAAACACCTCCAGGGATCTGGCCCCAAACACCTCCCTGCAGGGGCAACCCATTCCAGCCTCTCACCACTCTCCTGCTCAACAACCTACTCCTCACCTCCAGCCTCAATCTCCCCACCTCCAGCTTTGCTCCATTCCCCCTAGTCCTGGCACTCCCTCATAGCCTAAAATGTCCCTCCCCAGCCTTTTTTGTAGCCCCCTTCAGATGCAGGAAGGCCACCAGAAGGTCCCCTGGGAGCCTCCTCTTCTGCAGCCTGCACAGCCCCAACTCTTTCAGGCTGTGCTCACAGCAGAGCTGCTGCAGCCCTCTCAGCATCCTCGGGGCCCTTCTCTGCACACCTCCAGCATCTCCACATCCCTCTTGTCCCAGGGGCTCCAGCACTGGATGCACTACTCCAGGTGGGCTCTCAGCAGAGCACAGCAGAGGGGCAGAATCCCCTCCCTGGCCCTGCTGCCCACACTGCTCCTGCTGCAGCCCAGCCTCTGCTTGCCTTTCTGCCCTGCAAGTGCACACTGCTGCCTCAGCTTCAGCTTCTCCTCCACCCTGATGGATTCTGTGATTCTAAGTCCCTTCAGAAGTGACCAAACACCTTTCGAATCTAACATCTAAAGCATTTAGAAATGTACATAACCATTGAAGATCCTTTGTCAAAGTGTTTTGGCACACAAAGATAAATACTTGGCACAGATGCACTGGACTGGATCAAACAACGAGGCTGATGCATCCCTGAGCTCCAGCTGACAACGACAGAGAGCAGATGCCTTTTTGGCACAATTATATCTGACTCTGAAGAAAAACACACTTCTGTCAGAAAGGACCTACTATCACACTCTTGTCACTTTCCCTACCTTAAACCATGTAACAACAGTCAGTAAATAACTGTTTGACAGGGAATCTGTTATGAGGGATCCCACAATGTAAGGCTTGATCTGTCACCAGGGTGACCTTCTGCTATGTTAAACTTTCCTTATTTCAGAGAGACAAATCTCAACTTCAGCTTTCCTCACCCCACTCCGCTGGCTTATGACAGAACAACCTTCAAGCATTCTGGCAGTCTCCATTTCCATAAGAGGCATGGCTAAGAAAAAAACACATCTTAAGGCAAAGACTCATGTGGCATGTGCTGTTCACTTCAAGAAAACTAAAAGAAAAACACAGACACACAAAAAAAAACCAACACCAAAATCCAACCCCAAACAAACTAACAAAACCAACCCAACAAAAACTGTCTCCAGGCACTACCTCAGACCAGGGACATGTGATGGTTGGTTTAAACATGTTTATTGTTTGCTGTACCCAGTATGCTTGTGGGACAGCTGAGCCAAGCCAGCCAAACTGCTGTTCCTTCCCAGCCTTCAGCTCCATCTACTCCCTAGTAACATCCACAGATACTCCTCAAAGATGCCCCTCAAGGTCATAAAGTCTCTTCAAAGCAACCTCCCCTTTCTCTCAAAGTTCTCCATGACTTAAGTGTTCTGCCAGTAGGTAGGCGAATGTCTACCAAGCCAACTAGAGTATGAGACACTATTTGTTTTTCCTGTATCTATCTGAATTATTCAAGACAAGACAACAAGCTATGGAGGACTGGAATTTTATTCTATAGCTGCAGTCCAGCAGCAGGAAAAAAAAACCAAACTCAACCCAAACAGCATTTCAATTCTGGAAGAGTGCAGGGAAAGAATTTTCTCCTGCTTCTGGCAAGGGCAAGCAGTTAATCTCCCAATTTTCACTGAAAAGAACAGCAGAGAATAAAAACCTTCTCTGCAAGCTGATCCAAGTACCCACCACAGTGGGTAAAACAAACTGCCAAGAGACACATAACAGGATCACTGCAAAGGAATGTAAGGTCGTGACATGCGCTATCTTCCACAGTGATTTATTCCTTTAACCACAGCTACAGAAACCTTAGGGTAATGTTGGTGGCCATGCCACTCTCTTCATCTAAAGGGTCTGCACGGACATAGGACACTGGACCAGACTGACTTGTGTCGGGAGTTGCACCATGTGAGCTAATGCCCAATCAATTTGATTTGCGCAATTGCTCCGTTTATGAGCGATTCTACAGCTTCTTTTAGAGCCAGCAANTTTTATAGCCAGCAAGCGGGGGGTGTATGTGAATACTACAAGGTAATTTGCACAGGGGATCATATGTGGAAGACAATAATTGGCTACTGTATCACAACAATGACTTCACAGTTTTCTGAGAAACTTCTAGCTAACGTTTCCAGAAGCAGGAACTGTCCCAGTCTGTATCTCTGTTTTCCACTCCGGCTGCACTTTCTCCTCACAGGGGTTCCGCTGTGCTTCTCTTTCAAACACACTTCCCTGGCAGTGGGTTGTTCACCACTACCAGGCTATTTCTTCTCAGAAATCGCTCCACAGACTTGCATCACAGCATTGGCAAAATCCACAGCAGTATCAGCAACTCATTCAAGACTGCTATTTGCTTGCAAACGGCTACCTGCTGCTACTACTCCTGCCCAGGCAAGAGGAGGAGATTCAGTTCACTAAAAGCTTTGCAGTACTTGTTTGCTCCCCATCTGTTCATCCGTGTTGGTGTCTGTCCCAGCAGTGCACAATCCCCAGGCTATGCTGGGTTTCTGATCAATGCTGAGTGCTCAGCTTGCCTGTGGAGAATGCTCTAATTATCATAGAATCATAGAATGGTTTAGGTTGGAAGAGACCTCAAAGATCATCCAGTTCCAACCCCCCTGTGCCATAAGCAGGGACACCTCCCACTAGATCAGGATGCTCAAGACCTCATCCAGCCTGGCCTTGAACACCTCCAGGGAGGGAGCAGACACAACCTCCCTGGGCAACTTGTGTCAGTGTCTCACCACCCTCACTGTGAAGAATTTCTTCCTCCTAACATCCCGTTTCAATCTCCCCTCTGCCAGTTTGAACCCATTCTCCCTCATCCTGTCATTACAAGACCTTGTGAACAGTCCCTCCCCAGCCCTCCTGTAGCCCCCTTCAGATACTGGAAGGTTGCTACAAGGTCTCCTGGCAGCCTTCTCTTCTCCAGGCTGAAAAGTCCCAACTCCCTCAGCCTGTCCTCATAGCAGAGCTGCTGCAGCCCTCTGATCATCTTCGTGGCCTCCTCTGGACCCTCTCCAGCAGTTCCATGTCCTTCCTGTGCTGGGGGCTCCAGGAAAACAGTGCTGATCTGTGCTGTGACTTTTGCATTTGTGCAGAACTCCTTCATGGAGCTGAAGCCATTCCAGAGGGACAGGGCTAAGAGTGCTTGGAGTGCCTGTTTCCCCCTCGGTAGGGACAGAAGACAGCAAGCAGACACATTTACCATCTGTGATTATTGGCTGGATGCTGCAGAGAGCAGATTCTGTAAGTTGGTAACAGCTGTGACTCCAGGCTGCACACCTTGCATGTCTCTCTTTGTCACTGGCTAATCCTGCTTAGGCTTTGCTTTTCCCCTAGGCTGGGCTTTGTGATGAGCATTCCCTGCAATGTAGCACTCAGGTTCTTTCCCCAGCACGTAGAAGGCTGCTCCACATTTAAGCAGATGTTTGGTGGCAATGGCTTCTTTCTTCCCTGACTCCTCCTGTACATCATATTTCTCTTCAGACCTAATGAGGACTGTTGCTCTTGTCTACACTATACCTTTAAGAGAAGAATGCTGAGGACTCTTAGGTGCTTTACTGAAAAACCTACACTGTCAGCACCTGCTGCTCTCTTCCATGGGATGTTTTTGTTGCTGGCCCAATTATGCTTTGTGGATACTGGCTGAAACATCTCCTTGTAGCTAGACATCAGATACCTGCCAGCATNTCCTCCTCACCTCCAGCCTCAATCTTCCCACCTCCAGCTTTGCTCCATTGCCCCTAGTCATGTCACTCCCTCATAGCCTCAAAAGTCCCTCCCCAGCTTTCTTGGAGGCCACTTCAGATGCAGGAAGGCCACCAGAAGGTCCCCTGGGAGCCTCCTCTTCTGCAGCCTGCACAGCCCCAACTCTTTCAGGCTGTGCTCACAGCAGAGCTGCTGCAGCCCTCTCAGCATCCTCGGGGCCCTTCTCTGCACACCTCCAGCATCTCCACATCCCTCTTGGCCCAGGGGCTCCAGCACTGGATGCACTACTCCAGGTGGGCTCTCAGCAGAGCACAGCAGAGGGGCACAATCCCCTCCCTGGCCCTGCTGTCCACACTGCTCCTGCTGCAGCCCAGCCTCTGCTTGCCTTTCTGCCCTGCAAGTGCACACTGCTGCCTTATCTTCAGCTTCTCCTCCACCAGCACCCCCAAGTCTCTCTCCTCAGGGCTGCTCTCCAGACAGTCCCTGCCCAGCCTGGATTGGTGCTTGCCATTGCCTTGACCCAGATTAAATGCAGTCATGCTGCCTACTAGTCCAAGATTTGTGTGAAAAGCTCAGAAGCACTACAGACACCACCTTCTTCCCCATCCTGCCCTTCCTCACCTGAGTACAAAAGCAGGCTCACTCACCAGCCATCTGGGGTGACATCACTTGGCTGCCACATACTAGTAGGTGAACTCAATCTATCCTGTTCACTACAGAGAGGTTTTGTGCTGAACTATGCTCACTGTTTCCCAAAAACGCTACCCTGCTGGAAGATTTTATCAAGTGAGGTAAAGGACTCATCTTGTCTAACAGAGTTGCTTTTGAGTATGGCCCCAGCACACTTGAGGGCTCTCCTCAGAGGGCTGCCCACTTCTTTCAACCCTCAGCAAATACAGAGTTTGTTCAACTAACAAACAAAGAACATAGAAGAATGAGTTCTGCTTTCTGTATTTCTCCAGCTCTACTTGCTACCCATAAGCGAGCATCTACAGGGTTAAAAGCAAGACTGTGTGTGCTGGTTTGAACTAATTGGAGGATCTGAATGAGAAATTAGGCTATAGGCTGAGAAAGGCAAACACTGATGATGCTGCTGCACTCATAGCTTTACTGAGAAAGAAAAAAAAAATGTTTTAAGAGCTGTAACCAAAACATAGATAAGAGAGATGGTTTGAGACTGCTTCAGACTGCTTTGGGCTGTGGCTGCTCCTGCATGGCTCTTTTCTCCCTGTCTTTCATAGCTGAATCTGAATAATTTCACTAACTTCTTTCCCGCTGCTAATCCTACAATCAGTCAGGGTTGGAAGGGACCACAAGGATCAGCCTCTCCCAACCCCCCTGCCATGCCCTACCCTAGAGCAGGCTGCCCACAGCCTCTGCCAGCCTGGCCCCAAACACCTCCAGGGATCTGGCTCCAAACACCTCCCTGCAGGGGCAACCCATTCCAGCCTCTCACCACTCTCATGCTCAACAACTTCCTCCTCACCTCCAGCCTCAATCTCCCCACCTCCAGCTTTGCTCCATTCCCCCCATGTCCTGTCACTCCCTCACAGCCTAAGAAGTCCCTCCCCAGCTTTTCTGTTGGCCCCTTCAGATTGTGGATGGAAGACCACAATAAGGTCCCCCTTGGCCAATCTACCTTTGCCTATCTTCAGCATCAACAGGTGGTGAGATAAGACTGGGGAAGGAGGGAGAGGTGGTAGGGGGTGGTTGGTGTCCTCTCTTAGGGACTCTGCTCTCTGGCAGGGCTGTGGTGTTTCTGTATTACCTTTTCAGTGTATCTATCTGTAAATATCTGTTATACCTTGTAAATATCTGCTTGGATATTGTGCATTGCTGTAAATATAAAGCTTCATTTACTAACTTCCAGCTGGCTGAGTCCTAGCTGGGGTTATTTCAAAGCGTGGGGGAGCAGATAACTGCCAAACCACCACACTGTGAGAGGATTCTTGCACCTGGCCTTTGCTCAAAAATACCACCTTAGTTTTCAGAATCCTTCACAAATTTGCCTTACATTTCATCAGAACCCTGCCTGGCTGGCAGTATTAACAAGGTTCTTATCAGTATGAGTCGTTTTACCAAAGACCAGGCTCCGTCTCTTACCTCCTTTCAAGCAAGCCCTGATAATTTCAATTAGGAAGAAAACTGAGGAAAACATGAGGTAGGATTAATTGCTGCTTAAAACATACAAGCAGACAAACCACACAGTCACCAACAGCCAACCCTGCTGCATGAAAGGCTCCTGTGTCAGACTAGACTTACTCTGCTTTAGATTTTAATCCTCTGGAAGCCAAACTTCACTTTCTAGGAATGTTTTTGCTCATGTAGGGATTTAATGAAGAAACCTTACACTTCAGTGAGGGACACGGGAGGGGGAAGGGCAGGAGGAGCTCTTATCCACAGAAGGCAGGAGTTTATTTTCTGTAGAATATGAAGCCCAACATAACAAAAGCAGGAAACACAGCAAGGAACAAGTCTGTAGCATTCACTTGTGTGCAACGTGTCCAGAGAAGGGCCCCGAGGATGCTGAGAGGGCTGCAGCAGCTCTGCTGTGAGCACAGCCTGAAAGAGTTGGGGCTGTGCAGGCTGCAGAAGAGGAGGCTCCCAGGGGACCTTCTGGTGGCCTTCCTGCATCTGAAGTGGCCTCCAAGAAAGCTGGGGAGGGACATTTTAGGCTATCAGGGAGTGCCAGGACTAGGGGGAATGGAGCAAAGCTGGAGGTGGGGAGATTGAGGCTGGAGGTGAGGAGTAGGTTGTTGAGCAGGAGAGTGGTGAGAGGCTGGAATGGGTTGCCCCTGCAGGGAGGTGTTTGGGGCCAGATCCCTGGAGGTGTTTTTGGCCAGGCTGGCAGAGGCTGTGGGCAGCCTGCTCTAGGGTAGGGTGTCCCTGGGCATGGCAGGGGGGTTGGGACTGGCTGATCCTTGTGGTCCCTTCCAACCCTGACTGATTCCATCATTCTAACTGCAGCTGCCAGCCTTTCTTCCTCTGCTCAAAACTGTTAAGCACTAAGGTGATTCAACTGCACTTCATTTCCTTGCCCACAACTGGGGAAACATAAAATGTTTAAGACACTGCTCAGTCAGTCCAGTTCAGCTCTCAGAGACAGCAGCACAGCTTGGCATACTCTGTGCCCTCACACTGAGAAGCAAAGAACATCACAAACAAAGTCCTAAATAAAAATACAACACTTGGATCAATAAATGCCTGGACAACCAAACTGAAACTAACCCTTCCCCTTACTCACAACTCTTCTGCTACCTCTTGAGAAACTGCAATCACAGCATCAGTCAGGATTGGCAGGGACCACAAGGATCAGCCAGTTCCAAGCCCCCTGCCATGCCCAGGGACACCCTACCCTAGAGCAGGCTTACGGTTGGATAATTGCTCAGATATGAGAACAGCTCTCCTCATAGAACCTCTAGAAGCCAGAGACAAGATGAGAAATGTCTGTAATTGTGTCAGGGAGAGGAAGCTTCACATTCACCTTTGTTCCAGCAGCTCCTGGCAAGAGAAATAAATGCCCATAACGAGCAATTTGTTTTGCCATAAAGACAACCATGCAGGGCAAGAAAAGTTACACCCATAAAGATTAAAGAGCAATCATTTCCCAAGAGAAATTAAGACATAAGCCAAATACTCTCTTTATGCCTGACAAGGGCCAAAGAAAACTCCATTCTGGACTATACTGTACAGTTTATACATGCAAATGGAAAGAAAAATATTTGGGAAAAAAAAAAAAAATCTTTTCTGTTTGAACTTTTTAATTCACACACTGTGGAGAGTTCTGATCCAAGTAACTTTCACAGACCTGACTATGTCACAAGGCATATAACCTTTCATCTTAGAATCACAAAATGATAGAATCAGTTAAGGTTGGAAGGGAGCACAAGGATCAGCCAGTCCCAACCCCCCTGCCATGCCCAGGGACACCCTACCCTAGAGCAGGCTGCCCACAGCCTCTGCCAGCCTGGCCAAAAACACCTCCAGGGATCTGGCCCCAAACGCCTCCCTGCAGGGGCAACCCATTCCAGCCTCTCACCATGCTCATGCTCAACAACTTCCTCCTCACATCCAGTCTGAATCTCCCCACCTCCAGCTTTGCTCCATTCCCCCCAGTCCTGGCACTTGCTCACAGCCTCAAAAGTCCCTCCCCAGCTTTTCTGTAGCCCCCTTCAGATCCTGCAAGGCCACCAGAAGGTCCCCTGGGAGCCTCCTCTTCTGCAGCCTGCACAGCCCCAACTCTTTCAGGCTGTGCTCACAGCAGAGCTGCTGCAGCCCTCTCAGCATCCTCGGGGCCCTTCTCTGCACACCTCCAGCATCTCCACATCCCTCTTGTCCCAGGGGCTCCAGCACTGGATGCACTACTCCAGGTGGGCTCTCAGCAGAGCACAGCAGAGGGGCAGAATCCCCTCCCTGGCCCTGCTGCCCACACTGCTCCTGCTGCAGCCCAGCCTCTGCTTGCCTTTCTGCCCTGCAAGTGCACACTGCTGCCTCATCTTCAGCTTCTCCTCCACCAGCACCCCCAAGTCCTTCTCCTCAGGGCTGCTCTCCAGCCAGCCATTGTGACCTGTCCATAGAAGGCCACCAGGTTTGTCAGGCAGGATCTGCCCTTGGTGCAGCCAATGCTGATGGGACCCAATCACCTCTGCACTATTCTCCTGTCTCAGTAGTGCCTCCAGGAGGATCTGCTCCATGATCTTACCAGGTGAGACTGCCTGGACTGGAGTCCCCTGGCTCCTCCTGCCTAGCCTGTTTGAAAATGAGTGTTATGTTTCCCCTTTTCCCGTCGGTGGGGACTTCACCACACTGCCAGGATTTTTCAGTGTGATGGTGACAGAGCACTGGAACCATCTGCCCAGGGATGCTGTGGAGTTTCCCTCTCTGGTGATATTCAAGAACCGTCTGGATGGGATCAAGTGTGTTCTGCTCTAGGTGATCCTGCTCTGGACCCGATGATCTTTCAAGGTCTATTCCAGCCCCTGACATTCTATCATTCTATCAATATACTAGAGAGGAGTTTAGCAACCTCATCTGCCAGTTCTCCCAGTACCCTTGGGTGTATCCCGTCAGGTCCCATGGACTTGAACACTTTCAGGTTCTTCAGGTGATCACAAACTAAATGGACTAAATGAGTGTTAAAGCTCCATTGCAACCCAAACTATTCTATGGCTCTGCACTGATGCCACAAGCAGTTTATAAAGAAGCTGTCAGAGCAAAGGTAAATAGAATGTGGAGAATAAAAATATATTTTACTAGCTACTACAGAAAAGATGCTCTGAAACTGAAAGCTGGCACCGAGCTGTTGCCTTTCATCTTGCACTCCAGCAGTGCACCAGATCAAGTACTACCATCACAGCAGCATACTTCAAGAACCATTAGCACCATTAAAAACTCAAATACATCTACTTTCTGTTAATTAGTTCCCACAACAGACTCCAGCAGTGCACCAGATCAAGTGCTACCATCACAGCAGCATACTTCAAGAACCATCAGCACTGTTCAAAACTCAAATTCATGCACTTTCTGCTCATTAGTTCCCATTGCAGATTTAGTATCTCTCAGAGGTAGGATTTTAATTTAAATACCAGTTAAGTAGTTATTACACATTTTAAGGAAAAAAAATAACAAAACACAACAAACAAACAAAATAACACAAATTCAGACAACCACCTCTGAAGTCCTCCATCCCATGCAGACAAAGCTAACACAGAAAAATAATTGTGTGCAATCTGGAAGCTAAATAGTATCAGTGCCTTAAATAGATGAGCTGCTTCTCAACAATGCATGCAGACAGCCTGGGGTCACCAGAAGCTGACAGCACTACACTTGTCATGCAGGAACTAGACCCAAATTGTCCTTTCGCTGCCAGACAATACTGTGTACCAGGAACAAAACTCATTCTGCCCAGTAAACTAGCAGTGTTATTGTGCCTGTGTTTCCAGATTCTCCTTATCCTTTCATTTGTTAATTGGGGGTCTTTCCCCCCCCCCCATAACTGCTCCTCTTATAATAATATCACCTGAAAATTTTATTAGTTTTCTTGCAGAAACAAAGAAGGAAATCAAGGAGGATAATTTTGAAAACAGATTCCCTGAAAAGAGTAATAAAAACATCTTCCTCCAAGTTGATGAGGCAGCAGTGTGCACTTGCAGGTCAGAAAGGCAAGCAGAGGCTGGGCTGCAGCAGGAGCAGTGTGGGCAGCAGGGCCAGGGAGGGGATTCTGCCCCTCTGCTGTGCTCTGCTGAGAGCCCACCTGGAGTAGTGCATCCAGTGCTGGAGCCCCTGGGACAAGAGGGATGTGGAGATGCTGGAGGTGTGCAGAGAAGGGCCCCGAGGATGCTGAGAGGGCTGCAGCAGCTCTGCTGTGAGCACAGCCTGAAAGAGTTGGGGCTGTGCAGGCTGCAGAAGAGGAGGCTTCCAGGGGACCTTCTGGTGGCCTTTCAGGGTCTGAAGGGGGCTACAAAAAAGCTGGGGAGGGACTTTTTAGGGTATGAGGGTTTGTGTTTTCCAGTAGCCTCACTCCAGTCAGCATTTGGATTTCTAGTTCTATTCCCTTGCTTGATTTAGTGCTAGTGCTGGTTCTGGTTTAAAAAAAAATAAAAATCTAGCTTTTAGTCTTTGAGATCATAACAAGAAGTGCAGTATGTCCCTGTAGTGATGGGACTGGGGGCAATGGAGCAAAGCTGGAGGTGGGGAGATTGAGGCTGGAGGTGAGGAGGAAGTTGCTGAGCATGAGAGTGGTGAGAGGCTGGAATGGGTTGCCCCTGCAGGGAGGTGTTTGGGGCCAGATCCCTGGAGGTGTTTTTGGCCAGGCTGGCAGAGGCTGTGGGCAGCCTGCTCTAGGGTAGGGTGTCCCTGGGCATGGCAGGGGGGTTGGGACTGGCTGCTCCTTGTGGGCCCTTCCAACCTTAACTGGTTCTATGATTCCAAGTTAGTATATTGTTTGAGAAGACTTCAGTCTAGTGTTGCTTCAGGTATTGTACACATTCTTACACTAATCCCTGAGACAGAGAAGTGCCACACAATTTAAATGTTGGTATGACAAATTTATGTGTGGTAAATAGGAATTTCCTGATTCAAAACAGAGGCACTGAGAGAGAGACTCCTCTTTCTGTCTTTGCTCTAAGAAGTATATTAGTGTGCTGGTTTGAACTAATTGGAGGATTTGAATGAGGAATCAGGTTATAGGCTGAGAAAGGAAAATATTGATGGTTCTACTTCACTCATATGTTACTGAAAAATGCATAAAAGTTAAAATTTAAACAAAGACAAGACAGAGCTCTTTTGAGCTGTGCTGGCTTCTGAATCCCTCTTTTGCTTCTTAGCTGGATCTGGGTAACTTCACTAGCTACTTTCCTGCTGCTAACCCCCACCCGAGCCAGAGGTGGGGGAAGGTGGTAGGGTGTTTGGGAAGCCCTCTTAGGGACCCTGATCTCTGGGAGGGCTGTGGTGTTTTGTCAGTGAGAGCATGTTCCAGAGTAATGACAGACACCAATATGCTTAGGTCATTCTCCCCTTTACTGCCCAAAGGAAAGCTCTTTCACAGTGTTTCTTATCAGACCAGAACAAGGTGCTTAATTTCTGATTGGTAACGTGAGCTCTGCATGAGCTGTCCATGCGAATTGGAAGCGTACTAATTGGTTGGCATAATTAAGCACAGCCCCATTCATTAATAAGCACGATAACCTGTTATTCTCTAACCAGATGTTTCACTATCTCTTACACCCTGTGAGAGGCAGCTGCCATGCCACGAGAATCAGACACCTGTGTTAGATTGCTTTCCTCACCTGTGTGAACCAAGGCCAGACTGCTCATTATTTCACATTCCCACAGTGTTTCTCTATTACCTTTTCACTGCATATATCTGTAAATATCTGTTTGTATATTGTGCAAAGGTGTAAATATAAAGCTTCACCTCCTTAACTTCCAGCAGGCTGAGTCTAGCCTGGGCAATTTCACAGTGCTGGGCAGTGGGGAACTCCCAAACCACCACACTTCGTAAAGGTTTGCTAGCACAGCCTGGCTGGAATAGAGAGCTACACATTAAAGTGCTGCACCAATATGCACACTGTTAACAAGAGGATCTGGTGGCAAGGTAAGCATGGCTACAGGTCAAGAGTGTTGCTATGCCACCTGTTGCTGAATGTGAGTTGCTGTATGTTATGCATTTTCCCATCTCAACTCTGAAACAGATGTGTTAGAAAAAAACTCCTCCCACTGAGCAAAGATCCACTGAAATCAGAGCAACAAATGATACGTCACTATAGATTCCTCTGCCTAAAAGCATATGCACATAAATAAAGCCTGGGAGCCCATTTTCAGCAAGTGTGCTGTGGAGCACAGCTCCCTGTGGTAATTAACCAGTTCAAATAAATACAGATACCAGTATTAAACATCCATTTTCAGGGACAGGTATTCTCACAACACGGGTTTCAACTTGTGGTGTAGAAAACACTTTTTGGAAAAAAAAGAGAGTAAACTGTGATGGTTTGAAGCCATTGGAGGATTTGAATGAGAAATTAGACTACAGGCTGAGAAAGGCAAACACTGATGATGCTACTGCACTCATAGCTTTACTGAGAAAGAAAAAAAAAATTATGAGTTGTAACCCAAACATAGCTAAGACAGAGCTGCTTGAGCTACTCTGGCTGCCACATCTCTCTCCTTACCTTCTTAGCTGGATCTGAATAACTTCTAACTACTTTCCTGCTGCTAATTCCCCTGGCTGATCTACTCTTGCTTTCCTGTCACATAAGACAGATGGTGAGATAAAATTGAGAAGTGGGGGGTGGTGGTAGGGTGGTTGGAAACCCCTCTTAGGGACCTTGGTCTCTGGGAGGGCTGTGGTGTTTCTGTATTACCTTTACACTGTATATATCTGTAAATATCTGCTTGTATATTGTGCAAAGCTGTAAATATAAAGCTTCATTTATTAACTTCCAGCTGACTGAGTCTAGCCTGGGTTATTTCAATGTGTGTGTGTGTGGGGGGGGGGGAACTGCCTAACCACCACATAAGCAAATAATAAATATCACCCAACAACTTTTCCAACCTTACTTTAGGCAGAGGTCACAAAAATGTGTATGGTGAAGAGAACTACTTTGCCAAGAAATAACTTTGGTTGAATTTCAATATTGGCACAGAGCTGCAGCCTTTTCCTTAATAAACTGTTCAAACACAGCCAACCCAAGCCTTTCCTTAAAGGCACTACTTGAAATACAAACAGCTTCTCCTGGCAGCCCAACACCCATTTTTCAAGTTTTGAAGCTTTTTACTCCTTAAGGAAAGGTGTGGTGGTTCAGCAGTTGTCTGCCCACACACACTTTGAAATAACCCAGGCTAGGACTCAGCTGGATGGAAGTTAATAAATGAAGCTTTATATTTACAGCTTTGCACAATATACAGGCAGATATTTACAAGGTATAACAGATATTTACAGACATATACAGTGAAAAAGGTAATACAGAAACACCACAGCCCTCCCAGAGAGCAGAGTCCCTAAGGGGGGTAACCAACCACCCCTACCACCTTCCCCCCTCCCCAATCTTATCTCACCATCTGTTTTATGCAGCAGATAGGTGAAGGTAGATAGGCCAGGAGGGGATTAGCAGCAGGAAATAAATTAGTGAAATTATTCAGATCCAGCTAGGAAAGGCAGGGAGAGACACACAAAAGCAGCCACAGCCCAAAGCAGTCTGAAGCAGTCTGACTTATCTATATTTGGGTTACAACTCTTAAAACATTTTTTGTCTTTCTCAGTAAAGCTATGAGTGAAGTAGCATCATCAGTGCTTTCCTTTCTCAGCCTATATTCTAATTTCTCATTCAAATCCTCCAATTAGTTTAAACCAGCACAAAAGGGTTGCCCTAATTTATTCTGTATTAAATAACACAGAAATGGCTAACTGCAAAACAAAGAACCCTAATTTATTCTGTATTAAATAACACAGACATGGCCAACTACAAAACAAAGAAGCCTAATGTATTCTGTATTAAATAACACAGACACGGCTAACTACAAAACAAAGAACCCTAATTTATTTTGTATTAAATAACACAGACATGGCTAACTACAAAACAAAGAGCAGAAATAAACCACTTGTGCGTATCAGCCTCCAAATGTCATCCACTGCCTTCTGCCAATCACTTTCCTAACACAAACAAGACCCACAAAGAAGCAAACCAACTCCTAGTTAGGAATTGTTCACGGGCACGAGGAATCTAGAAGTAGCCAAAGGGCTGAAGATGCCAGAAAATTAACTTTGATGAGATTTTTGCAGTTAGCAAAACAGACTTAAAACTACGTACCCAACTCTGAATACATGTCAGTGCTTTCCCACAGGGAAATGATTCAATATCAACTTCAGCTTGAGTTTTATGAAGTCCAGATTGGTAAAACTTCCTCGCAAGAAAATAAAAATAGCATTTCAATTTAGGAAAGTTACCAGAGCAATCTCATTTCCTTCCCTGCCTAAGAAGAGTGGCTAAAAAGAAGGTCTAGGGCATGCAAGTACTAGACTCCTACTACCTTAGCTGAGAAAGATCTCTTGGAAGCTTTCCATGTCATGCATCACCAGCACCAAGGTTTATTCAGGCCTCCAGCTGGCATGCAATTTATTTATTTATTTTTTTGACTGTACGAAGGAGAGAGCATCCAGTTAATTTTGAACCAGACTGAAGCGACAAATCAAGTCAAAGATACGTCCCTAGGGTACAGTTTGCCAGCTTACAGACATTAATAACAAAACAGAGAATGCCCTACCTTCCTGCAGAAGCATTTAACGAGGGAGCATTTCATGAAGAAACCTGCATGTGAGCCACTGGTACCTTCCAGCTTGCTACAGATAGCATTAACAACCCTTTTAAAGCCTAAATCCACCTCACAGCTGTGACTTCATGTACACCCCTGTAAGCACACCCAGAGGCAGCTCATTTTTAATAAGAGAAAACACTGCATTACGAGAAGCTGAAAGCAGCAGAGCAGCTCCCTTAAGAGCTGCATCCAAGCCTCCTCCTTGCCCCTGCCATGTGATCTGGACAACAACGAGCAACATAAGCACTGAGCTTAAAGGAAATTTACTTTTTGGAGACAAACTGAATAAACACACACAATCTTTTTTCAATGCTCAGTTTAAAGTTACATTAAAAACAAAAAAAAAAAGAGAGAGAGAGGATCATATGCAGCACTTATGGAGGTTACTTTTGGTTAGCAGCAATTCGCCATTGTCGGAGCACAAACTCACTTTCAAAAACAACACTGCTTGAATGGCTGACATTTTGAATGTCGTTTTATTTCCTGTTCCAGTCTTGCTGAAAGAGCCAACACTCAAGCCCTTGCACACAGCAGACTGGAACCCAGCTACAGATGAAACGCAAGAACCAGCCCTGACAGAGCACCAGAAAGCAGAACAACATCATGGAGAATCCTAGAATCAGTCAGGGTTGGAAGGGACCACAAGGATCAGCCAGTCCCAACCCCCCTGCCATGCCCAGGGACACCCTACCCTAGAGC
>VWZI01016728.1:532579-572079 GCA_013396835.1 Psilopogon haemacephalus | reverse complement strand
GGCTGCACTGAATCTGTTCTGAATCTGTATTAAAAAAAAAAAAAAAATGTTTGCTATAGAGTTGCAGAAATTATTTTCAATTTGAAATTATACGTGTGGATTATTTTCAGCTGAATAAGAAAACAAAGAGATTTAAAGCAAATGGAAACTTTTGAGTTTTTCAGTTCAAAAGAAATAAACGTAAGAAAACTGAAAATAAAGATGAAATTAAGAACATGAAATAAAATTACATTTCAGGTAGAACAAGCCGTCACAGTTGTACAGCAACCCTCCTCCCAGTGATACATAGTTATTTGAATTTGTTAATCTATTACACAGGCAAAGATGTTTGGAGTTAGTATAAGGCGACTGTGCAAAATATTTAAGTTTAGCTTTTGAATTAATAGGTCCACAGTCTGCACAGTTCTGGGTGCAACTAACTGTTCCTTGGCACAGTTACCTGGGAGGACATGCACCCAGACAAAACCCTGCTCCTAAATAATTCAATGACTTTTGGGTGATCACCCAGCTCTTAACAAAATGACTCTGTTCCTTAGAGGCTATGTCAAATCCTGCTGGATAATTTTACTTATCCTGATATGTATCAGTCGCAATTAGTGTCTGCAGCAGGTAGATGTTACTATGTCACTTGGAACAATAACAAAGAAAACAAAATCCATTTCCTCTTGAATGAAGATTGCATCTTGGTATGGGAAGTGAGTCTATCATAGGCTTCAGAACACTCATCTTTTTCACTAGGGAGATATCCAAGGCACAGTCTGATACATTCATAGAATCACAGAATCACAGAATGTCAGGGACTGGAAGGGACCTCGAAAGCTCACCCAGTCCAACCTCCCCTGCCACAGCAGGATCACCTATACCAGATCACACAGGAATGTATGGCATGTATCCAGGCAGGTTTTGAATACCTCCAGAGAGGGAGGCCCTGCAACCCTCCTGGGCAGCCTGTTCCGGTGTTCTGTCACCTTCACAGGGAAAAAATCCTCCTCACGATTAATTGAAACTTCCTATGCCTCAGCTTCCACCCATTACCCCTTGTCCTGTAGTCAGGCATCACGGAGCAGAGCCTGGCTCCAGCCTCCTGGCACTCACCCTTTACATATTTATAAATATTGATGAGGTCACCTCTCAATGTCCTCTTTTCCAAGCTCCAACCCCCAGCTCCCTCAGTCTCTCCTTGTAAAAGAGATGTTCCCTTTCCTTAATCATCCTTGTGGCTGGACTTCCTTAGGCAGTTCTATGTCCCTCTTGAACTGGGAGGCCCAGAACTGAACACAGTATTCCACATGTGGCCTCATCAGGGCAGAGTAGAGGGGTGGGAGAACCTCTCTCGACCTACTAGCCACAGCCCTTCTAATACACCCCAGAATGGCATTGGCCCTTGTGTTGGTTTGAGCTAATTGGAGAATTTGTGTGAGAAATTAGACTGCTGCCTGAGAGTGAGAAATTAAACACTGTGTCCCTTCACCCAGTTTTGACTGAGAGAGAAGCAGGTTGTTTTGAGAATGTTCCCAAAACATCCAGATAAGCCAGTGTGCTTGCGCAGTCAGTCGGCTCTGGGTCCGTGCATGCTTCAGCAGCTTCTTTCCTTTGTCTCTCTGCCTTTGAACTAATTCAGAGTAAAATTACTAAAACCATTCATTCCTTCCTGCCACTAATCTTTCTGACCGATCTTCAGCTTATCTGCAGCATCATCAAGTGGTGAGATAAAGCTGGGGGAAGGAGGGAGAGGTGGTACAGGGGAGTTTGGTTTCCCTCTCTTGGGGATTTTGGTCTCCAGGAGGGGTGTGGTGTCTGTATTCCTTTTTTACTGTATATTTCTGTAAATATCTGTTATATCTTGGAAATATTTGCTTGTATATTTGCATTGCTGTAAATATAAAGCTTCATTTATTAACTTCCAGTGTGTTTATCTGAGTTTTAGCCGGGGTTCTAAAAGGTGGGGGGGCAGGTCACTGCAAACCCACTACAGCCCTCCTGGCCATAAGAGCATACTGCTGGCTCATGGTCAACCTCCCATCAGCTCGATCCCCAGATCCTTTTCCCCTTTGCTGGTTTCCAAGAGATCGGTTCTCCAACCTATACGGCTCCCTGGGGCTGTTCTTTCCCAGGTGCAAGACTCTACACTTGCCCTTTTTGAATTTCATTAAATTTCTTCCTACCCAGCCCTCCAGCCTGTCCAAGTCTCTCTGAATGGCAGCACAGCCTTCTGGTGTGGCAGCCTCTCCATTCAGAAAGCCAGTTTCGAATTCTTGAAATCTTTGTGCTTGCTGCTGATGTTAGAGTAGACCAATGCCTGTTGCTAGAAACTTGCTTTTCGGATGAAAATACTACAGTGGAGCAATTAACGAATGGTGAAAGTGAGAAGCTGACCTGCTAGTTACCAGACTGAGACTAAAATTAGAAGCCACTGGAAGTAACACCTGTGTTTTGTGCATTCTCCTGTACATTTTATGCAGCTTGCAGGAATGCAACAGCTACGTATTCCACCATCTGTTGAAATGTGACATATAGCAGACTTCATGTAAGAAAAAGATTTTGAGACAGCTCTGATGTCTGGGTCAGGTAGTCCAACACTGGCTGTTTGACTTTTGCAGTCCTTTGCATCTCGTGCAGCCTTCCTTGCCAGCTCCTAAGCCATGTTCTCCACCTTCTCTCTGTTTCCACATTGTAAATCTCATTACTGATGTCAAATATCTCAGTGGGAGATACTTCAGGAGGAGCTGCATTGTGCTTTATCGTGTGTAAGCTGCCCCTTGTCTCTGAGTTCTGGGATTTCTAGAAGTCCTCTAGGAAGCCACTGTATACCAAGTAATCTGCTCTATAATTTAGAGTTCGCCCTTGCATGTCAGTGGAAGCCCTTTTGAAAATCAGGATGTTCATTTAGCTGCCAAAGAAGGAGTGTCAGTATCCAGCTGAATTTTTACCTGTAGTACTGTAAAACTACTCCTGAACTTTGACTGTGTTGATGTTTTCCTTTGTAAATGCAAGTCAAAAAGAATATTTTTTATTGGTGGTACTCCTAAGAATTTTGTTCACCTCAAGTCTACATAAAGGCTTAGGCAGAAGACTCCTCTCTGCCAAAATAGTTTGGATAACTATCTCTGAAAGAATTAACAAGGCCACTTTCCCTGTGTTGTTCATTAGGACTGTGTCTGTCACAGCTGTATATTGTGAAAACCACCACTTAGAATACTTTCAGGATTCCTTTGTGTTGCCCACAAGCTCTGTTGCATATGTAATATCCACACTGTTCAGTACAGAAGAGTCATTCAGACTGCGGTTTTAAGCTCTCCATCCTTACTGGGAGCATTCTATTTGTGGCAGCCTCTAGAAACTGTGTTCTGAGGTAATCTCTGTTTATACAGACCTTTCCCTCTTTTCCTTCTGAAGTAACACATTGCATTGGACTATTTTTCTTCAGCTCTCACCACTGCAAGATTGTTTTGCAGACACAAAGAATAAATGAAATTCATCACTGGAATTTTTTTCAGAGAGCCATCTCTAAGTTAGGAAGTACCAGAACAGCTGAACTAGAGACTCTTTAAGACAGAATCTCTTCCTCTTCAGAGATAATCTCTTAATTGTTTGCACAGTATTTGCACACTGAAACTCCTACTGGAAGTAGCTCCACTACTAAACTCATGTCTATAGCCTTTCTCAGGAACTCATTCTCTGTTGTTAAACTCTTTTGCTTTATAAAACAGGGGGGTGGTTGCTTTCAGTCTGCATGTCTGGAGTGGGAAGAGGGTTGTGCTAACTCAAGGGGAATTATTCAGGAATGTGTTTCTTGTCACAGGCCAGAAATGTGCCATAAGCACTCAACTATTAAATGGTAGAGACAGTGAACTGCTGCTGGTGTCCTGCAATGCTCCATGGGACTGTTTAATTTACCAGCATAGACATAGGCTTTTTATCTTTTACCAGCTAGGAGTTAATATAAATGCTAAATGCTAACAGATAAGCCACTAGTACCCTTACCTGCTTTGAAATGTATCTTGTTCCATGAACAGTAAAGTGGGTTTCTCAATCAACAAGATTATCTCAGACTCACAGCCCACATCTACTCATAGGTTTTATTGACAGGCTATCTAGGAGAACATCATAGAATCATAGAATTATCAAGGTTGGAAGGGACCTCAAGGATCAGCAAGTTCACTGCCATGAGCATGGACACCTCACACCAGCTCAGTCTGTTCAGAGCTATATCCAGCCTGGCCCTAAAGACTCCCAGGGATTAGACCTCCACACCTCCCTGGGCAACCCGCGCCAGTTCCTCACCACCCTCAAGGTAAAGAACCTCTTCCTAATGTCCATTCCCAATCTCCCCTCCTCCAGCTTGGATCCATTCTCCCCAGTCCTCTCACTACCTGACAGCCTAAAAAGTCCCTCAGCAGCTCTACCGCAGCCCCCTTCAGACATTGGAAGGTGACAATAAGGTCTCCCAGAAGCCCTTTGTCATGGAAGATACATGTTCTGGCTTGCCCAGGCATGATCCCATGGTCCCTTCCCTCTGCTGGGGGGAGGAAGCAGAGCACAGAAAGAAGACAGAAGGCCTGTAGACACCCACTTTGAGGGTCCAAGACTTGCCCAGACTTCTTCCTGCCAAATAAGGGCAATCAAGCTCCTGACTTCACCTAATATGGTTAGGTTTGGCAAAGTGCCATTCTGATTGGTGAGTTTGTGTGGCCACAGAGGCCATTTACATTCGGGCAGTCAATAAATAGGCTTCTGCCACAGGCTTTGCTGCTTTTGCTTTTACTTTTGCTTTGCCTGCTCTGACCTGCTACATGCTTTGCCTGCAATGACATTCAAGATATCAACAGAATTCCCTTCAAGCTTTGGATACTGTCTGATACTATTTTGTGAGTAAATATTTCAAGGCCTCTCTCTAAGAAATTCTATAACTAGATTCTATTGTGCCTTTCTGCCTCAGCAGCAGAAGGAGTCTCTCAAGTCCCCTGGAGGGCAAGAGGTATAGTTGAAACTAAGAAATTCTTTCCAGTTTCAATGTTTGTATTTGCTGCTTATTTCTTAAGGTGTTCTAGTTCTACCTGTTCCTTGTATGTATAAGTAATCCAAACCCTGCATTTTGAACATTGTAAATAAGTTTTCTGGCAAGACTTAATAAACAAAAGTCATAGTTATTAACAATCTTCTCCTTGATATCAAAATTAATATAGATTATTAATTTTCCACAATTTGTAACACACTCTTCTCTCCAGACAGCCCCAACTCTCTCAGTCTGTATATCATATACAGATGAACCAGAGTATTATTATTTGAAAGCAGATTTTTCTTCTTCCAATAGCACACTTCACCCACATTTGGAGGTGCTGACTTGGACCATCATGGACAGTGTATGGCTTGTTTAGAAGGCTGCTGGCTAAACTGTGCTGAGGAGGGCCTGCCACCCCCTGATCCCAGGACTGTACTTTAACCATTAGGCTGCTGTGCAAAAAGTCAATGGGGTTCCCTCTTCAAACTACATATTTTTGGTTTGGTTTGGTTTTGGTTTTAAAGGGAACTGCTCTCAGAAGAGGCCTTAGTATTCAAACCCCTGCACTGTGTGGCCTGGGTTAAGGCCACAGAAGGATGAAACTTTTGTCTGCTTCCTTTTCTCCTCACTGGCACCATTTTCTACCCAAGACCTTGAGAGCTCCTGGCTTAGCACTTAGGAGCCGTAAATTACCCTCAGGAGATGTCTGATCTTGTTCTTGCTTGTATTAGGAAGTCTGGGTGTTTAAACTACTCTGCTAGGGCCAACTACCTACTTTTTGGACATCAGAAGAGATGTCAGGTACCTGAAGATGGATGATGTAACTCATGTCCCACTCTAGACTCCAGGTCTTTGTTACACCTACATTAGAGCAGCAGTGGTTTACGCTGGCAGACTCTGCTCCAGAGGATTTATTCTGTCCTGGATTCGGGTGCACATGAGAGAACAAGGTTGTGTGCAAACTCTGGTGGCACCTGTAAAGAACGCAGGCTTCTCCCTTCTCACACATCCCTAAACATGCCCTCAGATAAGCAGCTAGCAATCTAACTGATCCATCAGGCAGTCACTGGGGCCTGCAAATTAAACGCAAAGACAGTCCTAAAAATCAGGACCATAAATGTTTCAGGCTAATTTATTCTGTAAGGCTGGATTAATAAAGAAGCGGCACCTCTGTTAAAACATCATCTGCCAGGGAGCAGCCCACAAAGAATTACAGCAGGTGATTTTTATCTCTTTCCCACTCCTTCTCATTCCACCAGAAAGAAGGATTTGTGCAGGAAAGTGCTGACACATCCTTAATCAAAGGTGTGTAAATTGCTCACATCGGTGTAATTTTATTATTCTGTTGCTGGGATACTTTAATAATAATAATAATAATAAGGGTGATGATGATGATGATGCAAAATCTCATTAAGTCATTGAAGGATAATGCTTTGTTTTTCTACCTTTATTTTTTAATGTATTAAGGAAGCCTGTTAACTCTACAAGAACAGACAGTATACATATTTTCTATAAATGGGCAGGGAAATTCATAATGAAATATATTCCCGCGGTTGGTACAGTAAACACCCTGTGGTTCCAAAGAGGATCCAAGTGCTGTGAGCGCCTTGGAAAACATCAAAAAGAGACTACAAGGAAGGGAGTGTGTTACGTGAACATCACTGACTGTTGGGGATACGGTGAGAGATTGAAATCTAGCCTGCCCTTTGGAACTGGGTTTGGGAAGGTTCTTTCACATGGTGCTCTCTGGCAGGGCTCAAATTTGGCAATTATTTATTTAAACAAACAAACACAGAAAAATACTGCCATTCAGGAACGGGACACCATCTAACTTTGGCTCCAAATACATTGCCCAGAGCACTTCTGGATCAGTTGACTCCTAAGGCCTTTTTTCCCCTGTTTCCGTTGTGATAAAGCAGCAGTGATCCTGCCCATGGCCTGTGCAAGATTGTGGAGTTTAATATGTTTGTTCACGTACAATGACTTCCGCCTGGATATACAAAAGTTTTCTGAGACTGGTTTTATCTCACTGACAAACAGCCTCATAATTACTTCCTAAAACTGGCACCCAAAGGCTTCCTTTTTCACCCTGTAACAATTCCAGCATTAAAAAACCAAACATTTAAGTCCCAAATGCAACAGTCACAATGGAATATTGCAGATGCTATCCCTAATCTTTAGATATTCTCTTGGCATGAACTACTGTTGGATTAGTGAACACTGATGAGCCAACTACAAAACCATGAATGTCATGTTTAAGTGATTGCTACAAGATCAGGAATTACACCTTTAATGCTTTCTGATTGGAGAGACAGGGAGTTGGAGGGAAAAGCTCTGTAGAAATATATCACCTCATATAAGGAAGCAATTTGAATCACGTCAGAGGAAGAAGAAGAGGTGGCTGAGCATCAAATGTTACAAGGAGGACAAGCATATGGGGAGAAATAATCCTAATGGTAAATCTGCAGAGAGGGACTTGAGGGTGCTGGTGGTTGAGAAGCTCAACATGAGCCAGCAGTGTGCACTTGCAGCCCAGAAAGCCAACCAGATCCTAGGCTGCATCGGGAGAAGTGTGGCCAGCAGGTCGAGGGAGGTGATTCTTCCCCTCTACTCTGCTCTGGTGAGACCCCACCTGGAATACTGCGTCTAGTTCTGGAGCCCGTATTACGAGAGGGATGTGGACATGCTGGAGCATGTCCAGAGAAGGGCCACGAGGATGCTCAGAGGGCTGCAGCACCTCTCCTATGAGGGAAGACTGAAAGAGTTGGGGCTGCTCAGTTTGGAGAAGAGGAGGCTCCCAGGTAACCTTCTTGTGGCCTTCCAGTATCTGAAGGGGGCCTACAGAAAAGCTGGGGAGGGACTTTTTAGGCTATCAGGTAGTGCCAGGACTAGGGGGAATGAGGCAAAGGTGGAGGTGGGGAGATTCAGATTGGATGTGAGGAGGAAGTTCTTCAGCATGAGAGTGGTGAGAACCTGGAATGGGTTGCCCAGGGAGGTGGTTGAGGCCATTTCCCTGGAGGCATTTAAGGCCAGGCTGGATAAGGCTGTGTCCAGCCAGATCTAGGGTAGGGTGTCCCCAGGCATGGCAGGGAGGTTGGAACTAGATGATCCATGTGGTGCCTTCCAACCTTGACTGATTCTATGATTCTAGGAAATCTGAGTGTCTTGTCACTGAAATGGTAACTCTTTAGAGACATAGAAGATCGTTAGATCACTTTAAATGATACTTAACTCTCTATCTGCCAGACAAGGTTTGATGACAATGTAGTCAAGCAAAACTGAGGGGTTTTTTTTCTTTTTTTTTTTCTTTTTTTTTTTTTTTTTTTCCCCTCACAAGATAAGGCCTGAGCATTCTTGTTACATTTAATGGTTTTGTGTTAATTCAAGCAGGGGGGGAGGTAGGTATGATATTGTACTGGAAAATGTGGAAGTGTTTAGAATAAAAAAACCCAAACCTGGAAATTAATGGAAAAAAAAAATTAGTATTTAACTGATAAAGGAAAGTTTAATTGTAGAACGGTTTGGGACTTTGAGCCAAGAGTTGAAAGGTCGTTTGGGAGAAAACTTCAGTGGATGTCTTCGTGAGAGGCTGGACCACACCAAACTCATAATACAACTTTGACAGAGATTAATAAAAGACTCAGAATTGACCCAATAAGGCTGTTTTGAATTTGTCAGCCAGATGAAATCTGAGCCCACAGTGGCTTTTACAGTGACCAGATGGTGGTTTGATAGCCAAGACCTGATAGAAAAGGTAGAGTATCTCTGAAGAGACCAGGGGCAGGAAGCGTGTGAAACTCAGCTCTGAGGAGACCAGCCTCAGGCATTCCTCGTGGATTTCACTGTAGTAGAAGACACCAGGGCTGTCTACTTAAGGCATTTATTAAGTTAGCACTAGACACTAGCACATGGTCTGTGGTGTTGATGAAAAGACTGGCATTAATCAGGAGGCGTAGTGGTGAAAAGTAAGCATTTATCTTTATTGCAGGATAGATTAGTATTTCTTGTGTAGGAAAAATAATAAACTGTAAATTGCAGCACTTTATTTTAACAATGGTGTGAAAACAAGTACCAAGTTAGAAGTACTTCAAGCTCTTCGTTTCCTGAAGAAGGTGTTGTGTTGAAAGAAGGGAGGACTAAAATCCCTCATGGCATGCCTAAAATCACATTTCAGGGGATGGAGAAGCTCTCCTCAGGGATAGAGGTTTCAGGGAGTTTCCCATGAAGCTGCTTTCTAGCTAAAAGAGGGTGTAATCAGGTAGGTAGGTAGGTAGGTATTTAGGTAGATACATTGGACAACTGATCAATTGATCTCTTAGGCAGCAGAGAGAGTGAAAAAACATATATGGTAGAAATGAAAGCTAACATCCTCTCTCTGTGTACTGGTGTGTATGAGAAGGGAAGATTTTCTATTATCAGCAAAGCTCAATTTGGTTATTTTTTTGTGGTTTTTTTTTTATTTTATTATTATTTTTTATGTGTGTGATAACATATTTTTCTAGGTGGATATTCCAGTAGACAGAGCTCAAAGCAAAGAGGACATGTTTACAGTTCTGAGACACAACATATTTTAGGGATACTGTTTGCATACCGAAATGTTTTACCAAAAACCAAGACCTGATTTTATCTGTACATGGAGATGACATTTTGGCTGAGGGTGGAGAAGTGGAAGTTCACAGACAAAGGCTCTAGGCAAGGGAGAAACTCTGGGCTAGAGTAAGCTAATGAAGCCACATACTGTGTAGTAGGAATAACATACTTGGGATAAATCAAGAGGTAGGGTATAACCAGTCAGACTTCTATCAACACAGCTGTCCCAGTAAAAGAAAGGCTGTATGGATCTTGACATATGTCTTTAGATCCATAGAATCTCCTGATACCATCAGTCTGAGAGTACTCAGCACAATATTTGCCACAGGAGATACTGAAGAATTGTGGTGTTTCCATGTGTAGAACGTTGCGCTATCCATAATAGCTAAATAAAAGCAATAAATCAGACCAACCCCCCCTTAGGTCAGCAGCAGCATACATAGTAGGTGTGTAAGTAATGAAGGAAGTTTTCCTAGAACTGGCTCTGTACCTGATAGTCTCCCTCTTTCCAAGCCCATGCTGGATATAGATGTCCTGACTCTGACCTTCTCTCATTCAATTTGTTCGTGCTTCTCTCAGTCATCCCTGTACTGCTCCACATCTAATTTTATGAGGGATATGTCTGGATGCAGATCCTCCAGGATTTATTTTTGGTGCAATAACTCTGAAGTGCATGGGTAACAGGTGCAAGAGCCTAGGGATTAAAAAGAATGAGCTTGGAAGTGTGGCTTTTCACTTCCTTTTAGAGCAGGATAGGCAAAACTGGAGGCCATTGGCTAACAGAAATAATAAGCTGCCAAAAGTGTATATGTCGATACATATATATATATATATACACAAATATACACACACACACACATATATCTATATATCTATATCTATATATCTATATATCTATATATCTATATATACATGAGATTGATTATGAAATTATTAGTGCTGGAGCAAGAGAGAGGCTCTTCACTTGAAGGCATGGTTTCTTTCTGTTTTTCTTTCTTGCTATACTTTTTGCTAATTTTTCCCCTTTCTTGTCTTATTTCCTGCTTGCTTCCTTCTTTTATTTTATTTCCCCCGCCACCCCCCACCTCCTTTCCAAAACATAGGCTGCATTTTGAATACTAAAATAAAGGCTTTTTTGGTTGTTGTTTTCTCAGTACAACCTCTAGAATATTTGCTGACTGGTTTCTAGGACATTTTGCTGACTACAGTCAGACTTGGGCATCATGCATGGCAGTATTGTTTTAAAAGAGTCTTCTCTGCTTTCAGGAGAAGTGTAGGCTGAAGTTGCCATATCTATCATTTGGGCTGAGGGCCTATAGTAAAGTAGGTGATTAGCATACAGTAACCAGGATAAAGATGCTCAGGCATCTGAGAAATGTGTTGGAATCACATTACACTGTCTAAACACACCCTAAGAGATCCTGGCAAAACCACTCCTTAAGCCACTCTGTCTTGTGGTTACACTGCACTCACAATCTGACATTGCTACAAGGTGTGTCCGGAACTTAGTACCGCTCCTGACCATTTGAGTTTCCTGTTTTTGTTTGTTTTCTCCTGGAAGAAGTGACTTTTTTATTTTCTTATGATTCTGGTGAAGAGTTACTGTCAAAAGCTTGCCTACTGTTTATACTGTTTCCCCACAAATCCTGTTATATGGAAAGCCCCACATTTTTAGGTAGAATCATAGAATCATAGAATGGTTTAGGTTGGAAGAGACCTCAAAGATCATCCAGTTCCAACCTCCTGCCATAGGCAGGGACACCTCCTACTAGAACAGGTCGCTCAAGGTCTCATCCAGCCTGACCTTGAACACCTCCAGGGAGGGAGCAGACACAGCCTCCCTGGGCAACCCATTCCAGTGTCTCACCACCCTCACTGTGAAGAATTTCCTCCTAACATCCCATTTAAATACCCCCTCTGACAGTTTAAACCCATTATACCTCATCTTGTCATTACAAGACTTTGTGAATAGTCCCTCCCCAGCACTCCTGTAGGCCTTCTTCAGATACTGGAAGGCTACTTTAAGGTCTCCTCGAAGCCTTCTCTTCTCCAGGCTGCAGAGCCCCAACTCTAAGCCTGTCCTCATAACAGAGCTGCTCCAGCCCTCTGAGCATCTTCATGGTCCTCCTCTGGACTCTCTCCAACAGTTCCACATCATTATTGTAGTATGGGCTCCAGAACTGCACACAGTACTCCAGGTGGGGTCTGAGGAGAGCAGAGTAAAGGGGGAGAATCCCCACCCTTGCCCTGCTGGCCACGCTTCTCTTAATGCAGCCCAGGACACTGTTGGCTATCTGGGCCACGTGTACACACTGTTGGCTCATGTCGAGCTTTTAATCTACCCAGACCCTCAGGTCCTTTTCCTCAGGGCTGCTCTCAGCCATTCGTCACCCAGCCTGGATTTGTGCTCGGGATTGCGCTGACCCAGGTGCAGGACCTTACACTTAGCCTTGTTGAATTTCATGAGGTTGGCCTGGGCACACGTCTGCAGCCTGTCCAGGTCCCTCTGGATGGATCCCTGCCCTCTAGCAAGTCGACTGTGCCACACAGCTTGGTGTCATCTGCAAACTTGCTGAGGGTGCACTCAATTCCTCTATCCATGTCACTGACAAAGATGTTAAACAGCACTAGAAGAAGAAATAAAGCAGTAAAGCTTGCAGGGAATCCCTTAAAATTAGGCAGGTTTCAGGCTTGCCTAAAACAGGATGCCCCAAGATCTTTGTATGCACTGCATTGTACTTATCAGCACCTGCTTGTCTACATCAGCCTTGTGTCTTTGAATCCCTCGCTCGCCATTCTCCTGCTTTTATTTGCCATATTTGCATAAGGCTATTATTACATATAATTATATCTTATTAATGATCGGTCTGCTGTGTTAACATTTACCATTAAAGGAGGCAGGAGCTCTTAAAAAATACACCTTTCATCTAGCTGAAATTAATCTGGCATATATGTATTACACATCAGAAAAAGCTGACGGCATGAAAGTCATCTTACGTAACCCTATCGTGCAATCTGCGTGACACCTCCTGACTTTACAAGCATTACCTCCAGCTGACAATGCTAGGGAGACATTTTGTTCCAGAATACATCTCGCTTGTGCTGGGATTAGGCAGAGGCATTTCCATTCTCTCCAATTTACCATGGTATCATAACTTTATACACGCTGTTGACTAAACGCTCCTCTTATTTACACAATCAAAATCCTGTGAGTTCATTGTGATTTATTACACGTCTCCCTCCCATTTCTTCTCTGCTGAAACAGGTAGTGCCTGATCCAAAGGGTGTGAAGTCATTTGTTCAGAAGCTGAGAATTCAGGGCCTTGGGTGAGGGGGGCGGAAACAAAGCATCCAAGACCAGTAGTGTCAAGGAGGAGATGTTGCATGGGAATAAGGAGTACTGAAAAAGACAGAGCTTGGTGGGAAAGGAAGGAAAGTGTCTATATAATCTTCCCATGCTGCAGGGAGATGCTGCAGGGTTGGTACAGTCAACAAGCAAAGCCCATGCCAAAATGTTGCAGCCTAGCCCTAGGTGGAAGCTCATCACACCTCTCAGCAGTCGTTTTCCCTCTTCATTACATGCCTCTGAACTTCTCTCCAAATTTCCTTCTTCCTGTTCCACCTTTTATTGATCCTGCAGCCAAATTCCTTGATAGCAGTTGAAAGTCTTCTCTGAAGCTTTGCTAGACCAACTGCTTTACCAAGATGATCTCCATGGTGGGCTGCTGCAGTCTGAAATGGCTATTTGTGAAGAAGTACTGTTTAGGTAGGGTGTGGCTTTTTTTGTGTAATGTGAGGAAAATTATGTTATAACCAAAATGAGTAGCCTGGGAAAATGGGGATTCAGTACTCAGGAGGGACCTGTGTTGTGTGTCTTTAGACAAAGGAAGATGACTTTGCTAAGTGACATAATTCTGAACCTTATTATTCAAAGGAAGACATCTCAGTATGGTCTTACTTGTTTTACTTCGTGTAAGATCTCTTATCTAGGATTTTGTATGGGGTGAGAATTTGGTGGAAGATCTGTTGCTAGTACATTTATAAAATAGACTGAGATATAAAGTTGGGCAGGGGGAAAGGGTGTGGGCACCTATGCAGAGGGGTGGGACTAAGTTGCACAGTGCAGGGAGATGAGAGTCTAAAGATATTGCTCAAACTAAGAATTAGTTTAGGATACTGACTCCAATGAGGAGTATTGGTTGGGAGAAGGGCATGTTTCTACAGTTGTGAGGTCTACTTTGCACTACCCTTGGGGAACAGAAAGATTTTTATGCAAGATAGACATGGGTAATATAATGCTTACTTGTTCTGAAACCCTTTTGTCTCTAAATGCTTTGTCCTACTACTGAACAAAAATAGTTTGCTTTAATGAGTTTCTGATCACTGCATATGCCGTTGATTATGATTTGCTCCAGGGAAGAACTGCAGGTGCTGGCACTGAGTCAGATCCTGGGGCTAAGCATTCCTGATACCCAGGCTCTTGTGGCCTGTGACTGGGACTCAGCTTTAGAGCAACAGGAGCGGTAATGGCTCAAAGCCTGATGGTTGAAAGAGTGCAGAGTGGGAAGAGACGTAGGGAGAGGGAAAGTTGTCCCCCAAACTGTGACATATCCCAACAGTGCTTTGGTTGTGGTCAGCTGGTGCTGCTGAGTGTATTACAGGCTTAACAAAAAAGGCAATGTGCTGCTGTTCGAGAGGCCACTGGTGCAAATGTTTAAAACACTGGCATTAAGTATCGTAGTTATTAATTAATAGTATGCATTTATGTAGCACCATAAATGTCCGTGGCACTTTACAGATAACAATATTCCTAACTGTTGGGAATATTAAGCTGAAGCACTTGGAAGACAGCCAAATGATATAAGCAGATAAGCTCTACTGCTACGTTTGTGATTTTGTGAGGTCTTTTTGATTTGCCGTCTAAAACGGAAATCACTAAGGGCAGTGCCTGCATATCTCCTGCTGGACTGAGACCTCTGAGTGACCGAAGTAAATGTATACAAACACCCTTGAGACGCTGCTTTTAAAGGAATCGTGGATAATTTTGCGCTCTCCTGATTCTGAGTAATGCTGCAATTCTTGTGCACAGCAGAGCAAGTAACAGCTCTACAGGGATCACTCATCTTCAGTGAGGGCTGAGTTTTGAAAGAGCAGAAGAGTAAAAATATCTACCTGTCTCTTGTGGTGCTTTGGGCAAATACACTCATCTGTGTAACAGATCTAGCCAAAGGAAAAAAAAGGTCTGCTGAGAGGAAAGCTAACTCTTTAAAACCACTGAACCAGAACAATAGTCCATACTGATTAAAACACAGGATTAGCCAGGAGGTGTAACTTTCTGCTGCTCTCTGTGTCCCCTGGCATAAAGGAATCTAAAGAGAGAGCAGGAAGAAGATGGATGCATGCATTTTTGGCAAGAACATCAGCTAGCACTGGCTTAATGACCCTAGACAACCTGGGGCATAGGAGTGAAGCAGGTTTAATTAGGCAGCAGGTCTGGAGTGATACAGCCCTGTACATAGATGCTGCTTTTCTGACTTCTCAGAGGCTCTTTATGAGAGAAATACAAGTCCTTTGCCAAGCCCAAAGGCAAAAGGGCTTAGCATAAGGGTGGATACTTGCTCTCCCCACAGGTGGAAAGATTCAGGAGCTACGTGGCATCTGCACAAGTCCTGTACCAGACACACACACTCAAATCAGAGGGAAAGAGGTGAGCTGGTTACTCCTGCCCACCATTTGGAACTTGTTGAGGGCAGAGAACTGTTGAATACAGCATACAACATAGCTTAAATTGTCTTCTTCCTCCTTTCTGCAGCAGAACTGCTAAGGCTGTGCTGACTTGGTAAACTTCTGGAGAAGACATTTATGGTGAGCAGGACTTGTCCCTAAAGCAAAAAGGAAGTGGGAGGCCTTGGATCTCCAGTTGTTGCTCTAAAGAAGAGAGATTTGCTGCTTCTCCCTGGCTGGAATGTAGACCAGCATTGCACTATCATTTCTGGTGGCTTATGAGCTGGGTGGTCAGGTGTCTTTCTCTTGTTCCCACCTAATTAACTCCCGTGTTATTTTTCCCCCGCCCTGTTTTCTCTAAACTACACCTCTTTCACACTGCTTGTCCTTAGAATGTTTCTTTTAAAGAGCTATCTTGAAAGCAGAACGAAGGGTGACTTATCTTGTGCTCCTTATGATTTTCAGGATGGATGGTTCTATATACATGGAAAACTGTTCAGGAAATATAATGATCTTCAATGAAGGTAAAGCTACCTGAATGTTAATGGAGGAGATCAGTTGGAGTGTTCCTCCAATCTTTCCCAGGGTTAGAAGCCGCTCTGTCATAGGGGAGTATTTCTCTCTTTGAAAGACCGCATTTCACCCTTGTAAGTAGATTAAATGGACTTTGGTAGAGGATGTGAGGGGTTCTCGCTCTCTCTCTCTCTCTTTTTTTTTTTTTTTTTTTTCATGTAAGTTTCTGCCCTGTAGAGGTCTAAAACATTTGACCAGGTATTCTTACCTTCTGGTTTTGAGCTGACCGTGAGCCTCATGAGATGACATGTTCACGTGCATTCCAGTGGTTTAAGTAAGTAACCATTTTTAATGTCTTCTGAGGTTAGAGAAGGAATTCCAAGTCTTTTGAGGTTCTACCTCTAAAAGGCAACTTCTAAAGAAGAAAAACTTCATATTTGCGTTCTCTTTCCAGATTCTGCTTCAGCCAGTCTTAAAGTTCAAGGCCCAAATACCTTTCTTGTCTAAAAAAGTGATTACACAAAGATACTACTTTCTTACCTTTCAGACCTGAGCTCTGTGCATGTTCACTCTGGTGACTGCTTATTGGATACAAATAAATTGGGTTTTGTTTGCTATGTTCCCTTCCTTGTATTCCTGCTGCTGTTGATGTACCTCTAGAGGAAAAGGCTGGATTTCACTCTTGTTCTGTTCTTACTGGCAGGATCAGTGACTCAGTTTGTACAGCTGCTTTTCAGAATTAACTTTGTCATCCTGGCTGTAGCTCGTCTGTGCTGTGGTGTCCTTTGCAGTGTGCATTTCTGTCTTCTTGAAGGATGTCAGCCACACCCAAGCAAATTGGCATATGGAGGAAACAGAATATCCAAGGAGTTGTACAAACAGGGTTTAATACAGTTGTTTGTTATGGGTCTCTCTTTGGTTCTTGTATTCACACTGTACTAAGGGTAATGCAATTTGAAATAGCACCTCTGTACCTTTGACAGTCACAATGAACTGTAGGTTGTATTTGAAAACCTAATATGCCTGGGAAAATAAATGGCATAAACTGTAAACAAAATACCTTTTGATGATGCATTGATAAGAAAAAACTGGTGTTACAGCTTTCTGGGAAGTGAGTATCATTCCCATTAGTGACATTTTGCATATTTTAGTCAGGACTGGGAACCACAGGAGATACAGTACTTTCCTGTCAGAACTTGATTGTAGAATTTGTACATAGTGAAAGCATGCCAAACCCTACCCTTATTAACTGTTTGACTATTCCTACAGGCCCATACATATAATCTATGTGGTTGCAAAACAGGAACAGTTGCAGGACAAAGAACATATTGTTAAATTAAAGAGTTTCATAGTTATTGCCTGCAGTATGTAAGGGGGAAAAAAAGAAAAGAAAAAAGAAAAAGGAACATAGCAGGAGATTGTGAAGGCGTGTATATAAAGCTGAAAGAACAGAGAATGCCGAGTTCAGGGAACTTGCTGAGTTCCTGCTCCTGAAGCAGTGAAAGTAAATGAACAGCTGGTTTAACCTACTTCTTTCCTAACTGAAATATATTGTGTTTACCTTATTAGCTGGCAGTATGCTTTGATTTAAAACAAAATATCCATTGAAGAAGTGTCTGACATAGCATGTTGCACCTGTTCGCTTAGCCCAAGCCCTAACGTTTGAATAATCTTTTACTCCTACCTGCTGGCTGAATGGATTAATAGGTCCCATTCTGTCATTGGTTGTGCATAGGTGTCTCTCACTGTGTACTAACTGTATCTGTAGAAAACAGTGAGTTAATTGCATTTCCAGTGTGCTTGTCTGACCAAACAGTCCATTGCTTCCATATATGTGATTGTATCCACTTTGCATGAGTTTTTACTGTATTTGTAGCTTTTCTGTATTATTTGCCATCGTTGTTACAGAGCTTTGCTTGCCTCCCTGTTTTTGGCATTAAGCAAAAAGACAATTTAGCAAGGAGGGATGATCTTACTTCCTACTGCTATGCTGGGAGATCTGTTTTACCCTAGTCTTGTGACAGTCTCGAAATTTCTGTTCTTTTTGTTCTCATCTCTTTCTAAACTACACTGCAGTGGGATTTGGGCATCAACAACCTCTGCTGGCTCCGTTGGCTCTGTGAGATTATGACCCATTGTGTGCAGCTGTTAGAAGAATAGAAATCCAAAAGCCTGGTGTAGACACCCAGAAGCATCAGTAGGAAAAAATACTGGCAGATACAAATTTCATGAATGATTTGACACCAAATCTACATTTGGTGTCAAATTTGAACTTATATTTCTTAAAAAGGTGAGATACACATCTAAGAGGAATAAGCCATGTTCTCATACCATTTACTACTTCACGCTACTTACTTTGCACAAAATTTATGATCTTTATCTTAAAATAACCCTACTCCTGATGTCATCAAGGAGGGTTAAGTCTGACCAAGCTTTTCCGTTGTAACCCTTGCAACTGGCAACTTTGAGCAAAGCAGTGCAGCTTGCACCACCAGTATGTTATTAAGCACTTTCAGAAGAGTTTGGTATCACTGATCCATTCTACATTTAGTTGCACCAGGGACACAGAGATGAAAGTCTTCTGTCTCACCGCTGTTCTTTCATGTTTTCTGATTCCTTACCAGCTGTGCACAGCAATTACAATTTGGCCTGAATTTGGTGTCACCGTTTCTTGGCATAACCTTTACTCAGCTCTGGTGGTTTGTGCTAGTGGAAGAATGGGCCTGATGCACTGACAAATTTTTTGGTGGTCAGTAGAGTTTAAACCAGAAACCTCATTATCCACTGACTCTTTTTGGTAATCATGTAATCATGGGGGTTTTTTTTTGAGTATGGATATTTTCTCCCAAATGACCCTCTACTGCTGAAATAAGTGTTATGATATTTTGCCAAAATATCAGACTTCAGGGAAGCTTGAGAAATGCTGTATTTGGACAAGACTGTTGTACGTGGGTGTTAAGTTCCTAGTAGGTTCCAGCTGACTTACAAAGCATCTCAAGAATGGAAAAGGTGGTCGCCAGTGTGGCAATAGGAAGTTTCATTTAAGGGTGAAAAGATTGCATGACTGAAGCATTTGTAGGAATGAGAGAGAATAATAATAAAGATAAGAACATGAATTTAAAGTTTATGTCTTGTAATTCAAGACTATTGCATGAGGGAGTAAGTTCCTAGTAGGTTCTAGCTCACTTACAAAGAATCTCAAGAATGGAAAAGCTGATCACCAGTGTGTCAATAGGAAGTCTTATTTAAGGACAAACAAGTTGCATGACTGCAGCATTTCCAGAAAGCAGAGAGAATAATAATTAAGGCAAGAGTATGAATTGAAAGTTTATGTCATAGGATTCAGTTTTGGGCTCCCCAGCTCAGGAGAGACAGGGACCTGCTGGAGAGAGTCCAACGGAGAGCCATGAGGATGACTGCAGGACTAGAGCATCTCCGCTATGGAGAGAGACTGAGAGGCCTGGGGCTGTTTAGTCTTTAGAAGAGAAGACTGAGAGGAGATTTCATCAATGTCTATAAATATCTGAGGGGTGGGTGTCAAGTGGATGGGGCCAACCTCTTTTGGTTGGTCCACAACAAGATAAGGATCAATGGCCACAAACTCGAACATAGAAGGTTTCACCTTGACATGAGGAGAAACTTCTTCACAGTGAGTGTGATAGAGCACTGGAACAGGATGCCCAGTGGAGTTGTGGAGTCTCCTTCTCTGGAGACTTTCAAAACCCACCTGGATGCATTGCTGTGTGGACTACCCTAGGTGATCCTGCTTTGGCAGGGAGGTTGGACTCAATGATCTCTGGAGGTCCCTTCCAACTTCTAATGTTCTGTGATTCAACTGAGGGAAGAAAGTATAATGTTCTGAGATCTCAAAGCCCCATTCTTTCCATTTAATGAATTCTCATAATCTCTAGAGAACATAGGAATATGAAAGGAACCTCCATACCATGGGACAGGCCAAAGCCACACTTGAGGTGTTTGGAATTAGTAGCAAAAATGAAAGCAGATAAAGATATTTCGCTTCCAGAGAGATGAGGTGGCATAGAACTATGATTGTTTTATTTCAGAAAACATCTAAATATAGTGCTAAATGAGAACTCGAGGACTATTTTTTAGTGTGGAAAATATGACAGAAAAGAATTTTAAAAATTTCAAGGTTCATAAGAGATTAGACAAAGGTGAAATAACTGTTGAATATTGAAATATTGAAAAGGCATTTAACGGGCTGAGCAACCTAGACTTTCATATTAGTGTTCCTTTGAACAAGTGACTAATGGGCCTCTAGAGCTGTCCTCCAACCTGAATCGTTCCATGAATTTATCAACTGAGTGCTCATATGAAGCTCTTGACATACATTGACAAGTTTTTCATTAGTGACTTTTACATAAACAGGAAGACTGTGCAAACTAAATTTGCTGTTGCCACAAGGCTGAGAGGTGTCATTAATATAGGAGAGGATCAGAATATGGGAGGCAATGAGATGAGAGCTAATTGAAAGAAATGTGTGTATAACTCTGTGGGGTGCCAGATCATGTGCTATCACAAGAATTTCCACTACAAAACTGTGGCCACAGCTATAGAAAAGGACAGAAAAAGAGCAGTGCACATTACTCAATCACAGGCTAATTAGGTGTCACTGTTACGGTGTGGCTGTAAAAGGACCAATGCCATATAGCAGACAAAGTATTGTGAGTAATATTGAGAAAGTACTGATACTGTTCTCAAACAAAAAGCCACAAGCCAATCAAACACAAAACAAAATGGAGGCAGGAAAAAGAGAAAGCCCAAAAAGAGATTATTTCAACTAAAGGCAATTCTTTATGTGTGAACGAGTGGTCATCAGCTGGCAATAGGTTGAAAGTCAGCTTGACAAAGATCGAGAGAGCTTGAGACTGTGGGACAGTTTCTCATTATGACCAGCCAGAGCAAAAAATGTTGTTTCAAGCTGGTTTGTAGAGAGAATTTCTGCGTGTGGCTCAGTGCGATACCAGGGATCATTTTTGATGATCCAGGAGGTCCCTGTTAGGGCTCTAGTTACACTAAAAAGCCTTATCAGCCCAGTTTCACCTGGGGCTTCCAGCTTTCCCCTCCTTCCACCGAGCCCAAAGCTTTAAGTTTGGGTCTGTGTTTCCATTGTTTAACAGAGCTGCATCATAGCTGTACCTAAATGGACACTGGGTATATCTTACAATTCCATTTCCTTTCATTTGTAACTTGAGGTAGACTATGAACCTGGTTTGTTCTTTGCCTTTTATGGAACTGTTAATAGACTCTGTTGCTTGCATTTGGCTCTGTCTGCTATGTTTAGATGTTGTGGGTGGGAGCACAACCTGTGGCAAGGTCACCTTCAGCTTCTAGATCATCCTTTGTTGTAGAGCAGTCCTGCTTTTGCTGCTCCCTGACATCCCTATTCTTGTTCTGTTCCAAAACCATACAGACAATATTGATACTAATGAGTGTGCTGGTTTGAGGCTAATTGGGATATTTTAATAAAAGAAATAAGGTTATAGGCTATGAAAAGAGAACAATGGGGATGTCTACTTCACTCATAGGTTTGCTAAGATGTATATAACCAAGAACATAAACATAGGTAAGGGAGAGTCATTCTGGTCTGAGCTCTGGCTGTTGATTTCTCCCTCTCCTTGGCTTCTAGCTGGATCTTTGTAACCCAACTAATTGATTCTGCTTGCCAATCCTCCTAATTCACCTTACAAGTAGGGCAGATTCTGGGATAAGATTGGTGGGTGAGGGGAAGGTGGAAGGGTGGTTAGGAACCCCTCTTGGGGACTCTGACATCCGGGTGGGGTATTGTGTTTCTGTATTACCTTTTTACTCTATATAGCTGTAAATATTTGTAATATATTGTAAATATTTGCTTGTGTATTGTGCTAAGCTGTAAATAGAAAGCTTCATTCTTTAACTTCCAGCTGACTGAGTCTAGTCTGGGTGATTTTAAATGTGTGGGTATGTGGGTAACTCCCAAACCATCACAATGAGTTACACCTACATATGTTCCCTGAAAAGATGTCCTAGCAATTCTTCGTTGCTACTTCACAGTTATCAGAGTCAGTACAAAAGGGTTACACAAGGTCCCTCTAAGAGAACTCAAACTTAGTATGCTACTCCAACCACTAGACTGCATGTTGCCCCTCAAGAAAGCCTCTTCGCCTGAGCAGTGGGTAACATGCAGGGTATGCATGCTCATGGTCAATGAAAGACTTTGCCTGCTGCTCTTGGAAACAATTAGATGTTATCATAGTGTGAGCTCTTCTTTCCCCAGCACATTTGACAGTGCCACTATGAGTTACATCATGCTATGGAAGAACAAGTCCATGTTCTGAAATAAGTGGATGTAGGGAACCTGGTAGACTACAACAAAGCCACAGGAAATTAAAAAAAAAAAAAAGCATTTAATTAATATGTTAATTTAGTTGTTGGAAACAGACATCAAACTAACATCGAGACAACAGGTTACAGTAATTGAACACCTATTAACTGTGATGGAATATAATTTTATCCTCATTACAGTTTTTTTGAACACATACATACAGTCTTGTAAAAAGCCAGACACTTATCTGATCCATAAATGTGGTAAATATCTATTGACCAGAAATGTCTCTGACCCAAGGCTTCAAAGACATATCAATCCAAGTGATCTCAGATGGAGGTGAGCAATGGAGCCATAATGACCACAGCACTGGATTTTCAGGCTCATGGTCCCTGAGAAGATTTTTGAGTCCAAGTCTAATGTAAATAAAACACCACACAGTACCAAAATTTGTAAGTTTGATCTATTTGATCATTCACAGAAATTGTCTTATCTCAATTTAGTTGAAAACAAATGCAGCTGTTCCATCAGAATTTGAATCAGTAGCATCACTATCCCCAAATCAACTCCTAATGAATGTGGGATTTCAGTTTTCATCAAGGTTGGCTTATTTGGTCACAGTATTTACATTTGGTTTTCTAGCATGGTGAGACACTGGAATGGGTTGCCCAGGGAAGCTGTGCCAGCTACCTCCCTGGAGGTGCACAAGGGCAGGTTGGATGAGGCCTTGATTGACCTGTTCTAGTGGGAGGTGTCCCTGCCTATGGCGGGGGGTTGGAACTGGATGATCTTTGAGGTTCCTTCCAACCTAAACCATTCTATGATTCTACAATGCAGTCTGCATCATAAACTCAGGTTTATTTCAAATCTAAGCCCAGATCTATTATTAGTACTGTTATGCATATTGAAATACACTGATGAGTTCAGCATTAATCTAGTATCAATTAGATAAATTAAGATAAATTTGAACTGTGCCCACAGATCAGAATTTATGACAGGGCTATGAAGAAGATTAAGGAGCTGGAGCATGTACCTTATGAGGAGAGGCTGAGGGACCTGGGGCTTTTTGTCCTGGTGAAGAGAAGACTTTGAGAGGATCTAATCAATGTTTATAAATATATGAGGGCTGGGTGTCAAGAGGGAGGAGACAAACTGCTCAGTTGCACCCTGTGATAGGATGAGGGCTAATGGATATAAGCTACAGCACGGGAAGTTCCACCTCAACATGAGGAAAGACTTTACTCTAAGGGTCATGGAGCACTGGAACAGGCTTCCCAGAGAAGCTGTGGAGTCTCCTTCTTTGGAGACTTTCAAGATCTGTCTGCATGCATTCCTATGCATCCTGCACTAAATTCTATGGTCCTACTCTGGCAAGAAGGTTGGACTCAATGATCTACGGAGGTCTCTTCCAACCTCTAACATCCTTTGATGTTGATGGTGATCCTTTGATCCTGTGACTAATTGCTGGGGGCAGAGAGTAACATAGCTGAAGGAACAGTTGACTTGCTAGAGGGCAAGGATGCCATCCAGAGGGATCTGGACAGGCTGCAGAGGTGGGCCCAGGCCAACTTCATGAAATTCAACAAGGCCAACTGTAAGGTCCTGCACCTGGGTGAGTGCAATCCCAAGCAGAACTCCAGGCTGGGTGGTGAATGGCTGAGAGCAGTTCTGAGTAAAAGGACCTGGGGGTCTGGATTGATGAAAAGCTCAACATGAGCCTGCAGTGTGAGTGCAGCCCAGACAGCAACTGTGTGCTGGGCTGCAGCAAGAGCAGTGTGGCCAGCAGGGCAAGGGAGGGGATTCTCCCCCTTTACTCTGCTCTCATCAGACCCCACCTGGAGTACTGTGTGCAGTTCTGGAGCCCCCAGCACAAGAAGGACATGGAACTGTTTGAGCCAGTCCAGAGGAGGCCACAAAGATGCTCAGAGGGCTGGAGCTGGGATAGGCTGAGAGAGTTGGGGCTTCGAGAAGACCTTATAGCAGCCTTCCAGTATCTGAAGGAGGCCTACAGGAGGGCTGGGGAGGGACTATTTACATGGTCTTGTAATGACAGGATGAGGAGTAATGGGTTTAAACTGGCAGAGGGGAGATTTAAATGGAATGTTAGGAGGAAGTTCTTTCCAGTGAGGGTGTTGAGACACTGGAATGGATTGCTCAGGGAGGTTGTGGCTGCTCTCTCCCTGAAGGTGTCAAGCCCAGGTTGGATGAGGCCTTGGGTGACCTGTTCTAGTGGGAGGTGTCCCTGCCTATGGCAGGGGGTTGGAACTGGATGATCTTTGAGGTCCCTTCCAACCTAAACCATTCTATGATTCTATGATTCTATTCTATGAATGCTGGACACTAAAATGGCAGTCATGTGAAATCCTGTTGTTGGATGATGTGGTGCCTTAAAACTAATACTTTAGCTCAATGTCTTCATATAAACAAAAAGTAGGATTTAACATTAAATTTACATTCTTCTAGGAAATACATCTGAAGCACTTCACACTCAGCCCATATGCCAGTTTACAGGAGGTACAATGAACTGGGCACTTACTAAAATGAAAGACAGTTCAGCTTAGCTAATTTCTCCTACATGAAAAGCTCAAGATATTGCTTGCATGACAACCTTGAGACATCAACCAGGAGGAACTGCTTTAAGCGATGGGGAGAAACACAGCTCTTTCAGCCTCTCGGCTGTGAGGCTGATTAGTGAGCAGAAAGGTTGTCCTGATTTACAGAATAAAACTGCCATTCCAGATTTGTAACTGGTTCCTGCATTTATTTACCCTGTGGACAGTTGAAAGCAGGTTCTGGCTGTGTTTCTAGCCAGCAGTGCTGATGCAGAAGACCAATGTTAGCATGGTGCTGAGTCCAAGCTTATGTTGGTCTTGGCCAGACACAACTGCAGCTAGTTGGTTTTCAGTGGTATTGGACAGTGGATATGTAATTAGACTGAGCTACTCTATTGCATCAGAATCTTCCCTCATTTACACCAATCCAGCTTCATGGAGGTCAGTAGCTTTGAAGTGGTGAGAGAATTATTTGGCTTCGTTCCTCAAATTTTATGCAAATACCCTATGTAACATCAAAAAGAAAATTTAGAGAGGAGGTGGAATAGCATTTAAAAATCAAGAGCAGAAAATGTCTGCTTGCCATTGAAGTAGGCACATCTGCTGAGCTGCAGCTCTGGTTGGGCTGTCCAGGAAAGTTTTCCCTAAAAGGTAATTCATAGTCTGAGGTTCAAGGAAACCTACCCAGCCCTTGCCTACTACTTACCAAGGACCGAATGCAGAACACTCAGTGCTTGAACAAGTGCCACACTAAGAGATAAAATCCATGTTCAAACTGCTTTACCATAGACATCAAATTGAAGTGTGACAAAGTTAGCAAGTACCTGATCCACCAGAGTGATTCATGCCACCTAACCTGGGCATCTGGAATTCCCCACATAGGCAGTGGGCAACTGAGGTTCTCAACAGAGAAGCATATTGCTCTTCACTGCTAATATAGTCAGTTTACTGAACATTTATAGGTGTGATTCATTTCTGAAAGACACTGAGTGGACATCTGGCTAACCTCTGGGAACCAGTAGGCAAAATTGTGTGTCTGGACAGGCACCAGAGTCTGTTCTTTAAATGCCCTGATGTATGCAAGAGTCAGAAGAGTGAGTGTTGTTTTGATGCTGTCAGTATTAGGCATAGTCTGAGCACATCTAATAAATCTGGCCTCTCTGAGGTAGCATGTGAGAGCCTCATTGTCTGCCTCTGAGCTGCAACAATTTAGACACCTATTAGAGTAAACCTGGCTGCTCCTGAGTGCTTGTGGGAGAAAAGGTTGAAGCACCTCAGGAACTATGAGCACAAGAAAATGAATAGATTCTTCACTGCCTCCAATATCACACCATCCCAAATACCTGACCACATCATCAATTTGGACCTAGAGTATATTTTTCATGAATGGTCTAAATTCATTCCAATCCCTGCATCTACTCAGTGAAAAGTGGAAAAAATTCAGCAGACATAAGCATGGCACAGAGCAGGGAGTTGTCAGTAGATGACTATGGGAGAATGCAGAGACCTGGGTGCAAAGGAGATGTCAAAATATGGCCCTAGGCACTCAAATTCCACCAAACATGGGCATGGCCCAAATTCTCTGTCATGCTGCTTCCAGGTGGCATGTTTCTGCACCCTTTGATTTGAGCCCATGGGCACTGCAACTTGTGTGTTAATCATGTGTAGGGAGCTGGTGTTAGACTTGCAGTGACCCTGGCTGCTGGTTAAGTATTAGTGTATTCTTCCTACCTGCCGACATACTGGGTTGTTTTACTTGACACTGAGCACAACCAGTAAGGAAACCCCACAGTCCAGGGTGTGAGGCAATTACCTAAATTGTTTCTCCTGAAATTGCATTTGATTGTACAGGCTTTTTTTTTTTCTTTTCTCTAGAGCTCATGCTTGAGAATTAATATGGCAATTATTGATCCCTTTTGTACACTATGGAAAAGGAGGTTCCAGTCCTCAGAAGTGGATTTGCTTTTATGACACACAAACAAAACCCCGGAGGGAGGAAGGTAAAGGCATAAAGAGCTGCTGACAAGCTGTACACCACTTGGTTATGCAAACACAGATGCGGTAAAGGGCAAAGAGAAATGATCTTGCAAAAGTTGAAAGTGTGGGAACGCTGGCGGTTGCTCTTTAATGATTATAACACAAAGGAATGCTGGCAGCTTCTCTCATTGACTTTATATTATCAAGCTGAGTCAGTGATGAGTAATAAGATGTACTATTGGAAATCTCCTTTAATGTACCAGCTTTTTATTTGACACTTTCGTTCCCTCGTTGACACATGCAAAGCTTTCTATGGAATAGTGTGGTGGTCCTAGCATGACCAGAGAACCTCTGTTTGTAGATTCAAGTGCATTATGGCTTGCAGATCAGGCCCGTTGTGTTCTTTCAAGCAAGCTGAGATTAGGAAAGTAAAACAGAAATGAAGTAGAGACCTCATGGGTAAGCTTGTCAAAAGTGTGATTTATGTTGCTTTCCTTCCAGTTTGACACGTCTGTCTTGCTCTCATCTTCTAAAAACTAGGTCCATTGAAAGAGCATTTCCAAGCTGACATCCACAGTTGTGTCTGGGTACTGTAGCTGTTCAGTCTCTGCTTTAGCACAGCTTGCCAGCCTACTTCTGTTATCAGAACCTTGTGGAGCTGGGTCTGTAGTACAATGTTTGTGTTTCAGGGGGGGAAAAAAAGTGTTTTGGTTGTTTCCCATAAGTTTGTGTGTTTGTGTGCAGGGTTCCCAGCACTTGCCTGGTGGCACAGACCCTGTTTTCACAAGCCAGAGGTTATTTGTCAGACAAAACAGAAAACATTCCTGCAACCATTCAAACACATTCCTCATCTATTGATTTCTACCTCTGTAGTCAGGTCACAGGCTGGCATTTGTTGCAGACCCCATCAGATTTGCACAACCTATTTTTATGGCTCTTGACCTTACATGCCCCAAAGTGCTGATGAGCCAAATACACATCCTGAACGCAAGAATATTGTCAGAAAATAGCAGCATATGTGAGTAGATATGGCAGAACTAACACAGGGAATGGATCTGAAAGAACACTTTGCTGTCCTCTTGTCATCCATCCAATGGAAACAGTAGATAAGATCCTTTACTGTAAAATTTCTTCCACTCTAGGATAGGCTGCTGGGATGATGAAGCTGCTTAGTTTAGGAAATCTTCTGTTGGTAAAAATCAGTGTAGATCTGCCTCTTTGGAGATTTGAGTGGAAAGGATTTTTACTTCCCACTTTTTTTTTTTTGCAGGTATTCCAAAATTCTAGTTCAACAATTCAAGCCAGGACATGCATGAAGCACATTTCTTGAGGTATGCTTACAACTACAGAATCAGTACCCAATTGAAAAATCATTCCATCACTACATCACCCAGACAGAGAACTGACACACAAATACGGAGACTTCCCTGCTGCCTGCTGTCCAACTTTCTCTGTGGATTTGTTCTGAAGCTGATCTTCTCTGCTTTGCCCTGCAGTACATAGAGACATCTAGTGGCTGAGCAGTCCTGGACACAGCCATATGAGATCACAATTTGCCAAAGGGAGCAGGGGAACCTAATTTGGAGGTGTAATTTAGCATGTCCTGAGAGATGGGCTGCCCTCCATGAGCATCTTCTAGGAAGCAGATGGTCACTTCTGTGGACAAGTCTGTACATTGCTAATGCTGAGGAAAGTGTGATGCTATTCCCACAGATTCATACCAGTACATTTGAGCACTTCCTCCTCAGACACCCAGGTGTTTGAGCAAGGTTAATCAAACATGTTTGGAGATGAACCTTACCACTTCCAAAAGTCAGAGATAGTTTTTGGTGCCAATCTCAGTGCCTTAGTTTTCACTCTTCCATTTCTGTAGTGGTTTAAGTTACCTGCCCCCCCACCTTTTTATAAACCCCAGCTAGGACTCAGAAACACTGGAAATTGATAAATGAAGCTTTATATTTACAGCAATGCACAATATACAAGCAAATATTTACAAGATATAAAAGATATTTACAGATATATACAATGAAAAGGTAATATAGAAACACCACACCCCTCCCTGAGACCCAAATCCCCAAGAGGGGTAACCAACACCTCCTACCACCTTTCCCCCCTTCCCCAATCTTATCTCACCACCTGTTGATGCTGAAGATAAGCTGAAGTAGATCAGTCAAGGGAATTAGCAGCAGGAAAGTAGTTAGTAGAATTACTGAGAATTAGCTACCAAGGCAAAGAGACAAAGGAGACTATGCAAAGAGCAGCCGCAGCCAGAGTGTTCAGAAACTGTCTGATATCTAATGTTTTGGGTACAATACTTAAAAACAATTTTTTTTCATTTCTCAGTAAAACTCTGGACTGAAGTGACATACTGTGTTTACCTCTCTCAGCCAATAGTCTAATTTCTCACTCAAATTCTCCAATTAATTCAAACCAGCACAATTTCTCACGGTCTATGTCTTACAGGAAAGATGAACCTAAAAGTAGGTTTAAATAGGATTTATCCCATGGGCTGCTCCTTTTCCTACTGTAGCCCAGGCTCAGATCCTTCACAGTAGTACCTGAGAAGAGCTGAGCAACAGGTGTCTCTTGATGCTTTTTGTACACACAGAGGGCAAATGGAGTTCACATTTCTCAGAAGTCCCTGTCCGAAATTGTCCCAGTTAGGGTACAGCAGAAATAAGGGAATGGTAGAATTTTGAGACCCACAGTCTTGTATTGGAGTGGTTTTCATAAAAGCAGTAGGGAGAAGCCCAAAGGTACAGTTTCCTTCCTGCCTGTTTCATTCACATATTGCAGGAGTGATTCTTAGTTCCTAATAAAATTCTTAACATGATTGATCTTAAAGAGCTGTGAGTCTCTGCAACTACCAGGCAGAGCTGTGCCAACAAAGCTTTAATAGCAAAACTGAAGATTTTTCTCAACAAGATACAGGTGAAGGGACTTTTGTCAGGCTGTGGATCTGTGTAACACATACTTTTGAAATGGAATAGCTTAGACAAAAAAAAAAAAAAAAAATCTATAATTTCTTTGTGAGACCCTCACAAAAGCTTTACCAGCATCTGTTTGCCTTCTTTTTGAGGTGGATTCTTAAGGTTTTACCCATAACATTCTTCAATAACAAATAGCAAGACATCTCCTGAGACATTTTTTGAATAGGAGCTTCCATCTGGTGCTGCATCCTTAGAAGCTGTGACTTGGCTTCTTTGTCTGCAGGGTGATTAATCCTAATGAGGCAAACACAGCAATTTGCTGAGCAGAGATATATGCTTATCAGATCCTATTACTGAGCTGATTCTCTTTTATAATTATTTATTCTGACTTCAGTAGATGAAGCAATGTGAAAACACTTAAACCCAGAGCTTTCATCAAGAAGACACAATCTCACACTCTTCTGAACAACTGAAATCTGCCTATATGGAAATAGCTAAATATATTGGCATTGCTGTCTCAGTATATCCTGCCAGTTAAACTTCCCATGCCCTCTCTATCTCAGGATAAAATGTCCTGGTTTAAATTCAGTTGAGGTGAGCTCCACAGAAAAAGTATTTTTATACTGGGACAGCGGTGTCCGCAAAGGAAGAATATTACTGGTGTAGCTAAGCCAGTATAATTATACTGACAAAGTTATGTTGGTAATTTTCCCTGTGTATACAAGCTATGAGTCTCAAAGTGTGCTTCACTGGCAGAAGAGCCTCCTTTGTTGGAGAGATTCCTTAGATCTGAATCAGGTGGTTAATAAGTGCTTCATCATCGAAGTCGATGCCTCAGCTTTTACAATGGGCTTTACTCTCTGCCTCTCAGAAAAGCCCAAGCTGTTTTATGCTTGTAACAGGCTCTACAAGAAACGTCATCCTTTGCTAACAGAAAACCAGCTGAGGGGAGAAGGACAGCCCTTACCCAGCGTCAGCATCATCAGTGGTCATTTGGTCTTGTGGAGAAGGAGTGCTCTGGTGGGAGTCAGCAAACACCAGGAGATACCAACAGAAGGTCGTATGTGTGGGTTTGTTTCTTTGCTTTTCTATTTCTTCTCCTGCTTGATATTTTTGTAGCCTCTTTTCCTCCCTGCTAATGAGATTTCTGTTCAGATAGGAGTCACTAAGTGTAACTTGTAATACATGTGAGAACTGTAGCTATGAGAAGAGATGAAAACTCAAGTGAAATGGTAAAATTAATGTGAACTGAAATATCTTCAATGACAATGAGTCATAAGGACCAAGATGTGCTGCTCCATGTGAGAGATAACCATGTCAAGTGAATGAGGCTGTTAATACAGTCACAGCCTTTGCTAAATTTAGTCACATACACTTATCACTTGAACTGAAAATGTGCAGAGCAGCAAAATAAATGGCTCAAATGATCATTAGACAAAAGAAAGATAAACAAATATGGTAAATTGTATTTTCTATAAATAGCAATGTAAACTCATCAGTCAGTGAGTTCTCTTTATTAATACTTATTACAGAATGAAATGAATTTTCAATAGATTTTACAGAATCACAGAAAAACTGATTTAATTGGGACCAGCCTCCTTCTCACACAAGACTATTGCCAATACCTCCTACCAGCTGTGTCTCTGTCTAGTCAAATCCCCAAAGATGGCAATTTTGCAGCACCTGCTCCAGTGCTACCCTCTTAGTAAAGCTTTTCTTTATGTCCAACCTGAACTTCCCCAGCCACATCTTATGACCTTTGCCCATTATTATACGATCTGCCACTACTGAAAAGACTTGGGCTGCATTGACTTTGTTACCTTTAATCACAGAATCACAGAAACATTTGGGTTGGAGAAGACTTCCAGGATCATCAAGTCCTACTGATAACCCTACCCTACAGAGTATATCCCCTAAACCTCATCCCGACCACCCCATCTAAACGACCTTTAAACACATCTGGAGTTGGTAAATCAATCACCTTCCTGGGCAGCCCATTCCAATGCCTGAGCACTCTTTCTGTGAAAACATTCTTCCTAATGCCCAGTCTAAACCTACCCAGTCGCAGCTTGAGGGCATTCCCTCTTGTTCTATCATTAATTGTTGTACAGTATGTCTGTTCACTCTCTGGTTGTTTCTTCATCAGGTAAACCAAGGCAAAATTTGTCAGCTTTTTGTGTTTTGTTGTCTAGCTCCTGGACCATTTTGGTAGCGCTCTGCTGGATCAGCTCCAGTTTCTGCATCTCTCTGTGACACTGTACTATGCTGCTACAGAGTATTCCAGATGTGTATTTCCTCCTCCTCTCCCACTGTTGTGGTACACCTGAAGGGTCAAAATAGGCCTGTATGTGTGCTGGCTTGCCCAGACATGGTTTTCTGCCTTCCCTCTGTTTTTGGGGAAGAAGCAACTGGTGGGAAAAGGGACAAAATAAATGGTGCCATGGAGTCTGAGCACTCTGGCTTATATAACTTGGTTTTCTCCTGCTTGCAACCCATAGTAAACAAGGTGCATGGGCTACCCTCATACTACGTCTGTGCTGGGCCTATGCTCTCCACACATATGGTATAAGCAAACCTGTGCTTTCATCCAAATATGGTAAGACTTGGCTTAATGCCACTCTGATTGGATATGCTAATGTCCAAAAGGATCAAATCAATCTCAGGCATTGATACTAAAAGCAGATAAGCAGATAACACAGTGTGCTTTTGCCATGCTTATGCTTCTGCCATGATTTTGCTATTATTCTGTGTTCTGCATCTGTGCCTGTAATGTCTTATTATTGTTATATAGCTATATAAGCTGTATTCCACCCTGGAACCATTGAGTCTTCACAGGAGCAACCTGAATAGTCTTTACACAATTAGCAGCGTGAGATACACATCTGCTGAGACACATCACAAGACGTCTGCCTGCACCTGGAGCAACCTGCATCTCCTGAAGACGACCAAGCCTAGAGGCACACAGATTGTCGAAAGCCAGGAACAGGTCAGAAAACTGTCTGCACCCCTTCTTCTTCCTCCAGCAGTCTGTGGAGCTTGGGGTGAATCAAGTCTCAGCCACAGCCGCAGCCAGCAGCAGCAGTCAGCAGCCAGACCAGCCAGAAACCCTGCAAGTGTTCTGGGTACTTTTAATATATTGATTAATATATTGATAACCCCACAGGATGGGAGAAGTATTTGTGAGTAAACACAAATACCAAGAGGCACTATTGACCTCAAGAGATCTTCCAGGGTTAATTATTGTTTGTTTATGCATATTACTTCTAGATCTAGATATTGTTTATGTAATCATTCCATAAATGCTACAATCGAACCTGTTTAGTATTAAAAATAAGTGGTCGGGGGTGGAAATGTTTGGATACCAAAAATTAATAAATAATATGAATTTCAGAAAATCATATTGCATTAGGTAATCATAACCACCTCAGTAACACCCATTAATTTATTTTACTGTTAAAGTTTTAAGAAAAATATTTGACTCATAGTAAAATTACTTCTGGGTTCAATAATTTTGTTTGGATTTTTACTTCTAGCATTTAATTTTATCAAATAACTATCACTGCAAACTTTAAAGTAATCTATTTGAGACGTAAAATTATTGCATTGCTTTATCTTGCCAAGATGGTGACACCTTGGGGACTATGTGACTGAAGCTATCATGTTGGATCAGCTCTACGTGTTGTATCTGCCCTTCAGGCCTTGTTCTAGTGCCTAGCACTAGCACTGTTGCAATGGATGGGAAGAGGATGATTTGAGTGTTCAGCAAGCACAACCCTTTACACTTTCTTGGTGCTACATCAAGTTACACCTTCACAGCATGACAGAGAGTCCATTGTCATCTTTCCTGTAGGCTCCTTTTAAGTGCTGGAAGGCCACTATAAGGTCTTCCCAGAGCCCTCTGTTCTATTCTCTAGCTTTAACATCCCAACTCAGATGCTACCTCAGTCATGGTTAGGAGGCAAAGTTTACCACATACTACGACTCATATCACCTCAACCCTATTTTGAAATCATTCTGCCCAATTTTTCTGTGGAAACCTTCTTAAGGGAAGCATTTATTCACTCAGATTAAGTAAGCTGAGGCTATAAATTAAGTGAATTTGTTCTGGCCAATAAACAAAAATTATCCAGATTTGTCCTATCAGTAAACTTGTGTTCCTATCTACTTCTGTAACCATGATTGAGAAAGAGAACCAAATGGAAAAACAGCTAGGAAGAACTGCTCCTTCAGAGACCTCCATGTGGCCTGTTAACCACACAGATACATGCTTTCAAAACACAGGAGATGGAGCATGTGCACATACACAGGCGTGCATGCAACATTATTACTGAGTATGAAATGAGACAAAAGAAAAATACACCTCTGATGAAGATGCTGCATGTGCATAGCAAACGGTGGAAATTTTGTAGTCCGGGGTTTAAATATCTGTTTCGAATAACCAAAGATCGATTTCTTTCAACAGCCATGGAGTGCATTTGAGCTCTCTTTCTCCCTGTGTATCCAAACTGACCTCTCTCCTTTTCTTTCGATGTTTGCAGGCAGCTATTGGAAAAGATTAAACGGGTCAATACTGCAAGATCAGAGTAGCTGCAGAGAATTTCTCTAGTCAGCTGATCAAAATATGTTGACCGAATTTGCTTTGCCATGGCACAAGCTGGCTTGATTCTCCTGTCCAGGCTAATGCTGAAGGAGAAAGTTGCATTTGTGTTTCTGACATTTGTGTTGAAACAAGAGCTAGGCCAAAAGAATTAATGTTTGTCCAGTGGCTTATCTGCACCGAGAAGCCAGGCTAAAGGGGTTTGGTGCTTCTAGGAAAAAATTGCCAGCCAAGAAATGAAGGTTTGAAGTCCAGAGCTGAACAAACTATTCTCAGTGTTGGCTTTGATAAAATCAAAATGAGAAACAAGTGAAAAAAGCAATTTCTGCTTGCTCATTTCACCTCAGTATTTCCAAAACAGTTTCCTTCAATGTGACTATGTTAAACCTAGAGGTTTTAACAGCTATTCAATGTTTACATGTTTCCCTTAAAATGAGCATATAACTGCATAGAATCATGCATTATATGTAACATAAACATGTATATTAGCTTACAGATGTTATAGATAGAAAATGTTTCTTTCTTCCATGTGTTTTGGTGATATTTTCAACATGTTATTTCAGACTTGAAAGAAAAAGCAATAAAAATTTATTTTCGAGGGCTTGAAAGTGCATCTCCACTGTAGTAAAAAACATAGTATTATTTTTGATATACTGGAATTTCCTGTGAATGGAAATTCTGTTTTCCTTATTAGCTTTGCTGAAGATATGTTGGAGTACTGCCTTCTTGGAGATAAATTAGCCCTTTGTGCTTAGCCTAAATAGTTTGTTCTTTATCTGACATTTACTTTTAGAGAGTTAAGTTCTGAACTCTTGCATGCATCTGACTTCAGAGCCTTTCTTCATAAACTACTCCCTGTTTGTACTACAGAAGTATAGATAAGAGGCACAGAATAAGACAGAACACAAGCCAAGTGGGCCACCTGACTTCTAGTGGCTTTCATGGCCATGCCTCATAGCCCATGGCCAGAGGTGTTCTCGTCACTTGTCAGGTAGTGGCTGCAGCATACCAGAGCAGCTGGAGAGGACTGATGCTACCACAATGATTCATTCATCCCCTGGACTGCTCTTTACCGGTTCGCAAGGGAAGATCATAGTCATCAGCAACAAAAATGTGGTTTAATTCTCCCAGCAGGTTTCTTAGCTTTTTCCTGCCACAATACTTACAGTCTGAAGAAACAAAAAGCAGGAAGATAAGAGGGATGATGTGATTCAGTTAGGACAGCAGAGCAGTGGGACAGCCTAAGCTTAAAGTCAGATCTCTATTAGACTGTACTGCCTCTTAGTGATGCAGTATTGGTTTTAATTATTCCTGTTAATCAAAGGGCCTGAAGCCTGTCATACAGGTGTGCTACTGATAAGGAGCTGCAATGTCCATGGATTCTTATTTCCTTTGGAAATTATGCTAATAGCCATCGTGCAGTTTGTTTTAGATATTTATTGAGCTTGGAGGGGAAAATCTTTAGCATTGAGACCAAAACTTCATAAATAAACATGATTGTCATCTGGTCTGTTCTTCAGGAGGTACTTGCATGCCTCGTCCTGAAAAAAGTGAAAGTTCAGGGTGACTTTAAGATGAAAAGTAGCCTCATTGACATAATAATCATCTTGGAAGCAAGTGATGGAAATTAACTAACATACTCAATCTAAGAGTGTCCAGGCTAATAGCTATCTCCTCTACTTGTTTCTTTTTTGAAGTGAGAAACAGGAGATTTTTCAAGATTGTGATATTAACAACTCACAGAGTACAGAGAGGGAGCCACTAAACATATTTCATGGATATTTTTGTCTAGATTTTAATCAGTATTTTTCCTGTATTTAGGAAACACAATAATCCTTCAGACTATGACATCCAAAACAGTGATCCTTGATTTTTATCTAATTTCTTAAATGCTTAAGGAGAATGCAGATTTAATTTCTTTTTTTTTGTGATAATTTAAATAGATGTTTTTCCAAGTATGAATTCCAGGCTTGATGTATTTTCAGAGCCATAAATCAGAGTGGTTTCACTTACAAAATATTGAGGATAATGAAAGCTCCAAATATTTAATTTATCCAAATCACCATGAATAGTTTGTCTTCATCTATGATGTGCTTTTAAAAATTTCATTCTAAATGTACCAGTGAATTCTTAGCAAACCCTGATAGGTTTTGGTTTCTGCAATCAACTTCAATCTCTTCAGAGTGGCCAGTCTAATGAAATTAGCCAACAGTTATTGCATACAGTAAGGGAATCTAAAGACTTGTCTCTGATTTTGTAGATGTTGCTATTACTCAGATATAACGTAAGTGAAATCTGTAATCCCAGCAGTAAAAGGCAAGCCAGCATGGATCCAGAATTTCATTTTCACTATTCCTGGCAACATTTTTGAGTTAAAGTAGGAGAACCTTGTACTGAACAGTGTCACATTGTCTCACTGTGAATATTTCCAATATAGAGATAATTTGAACTAGCCTTTGCAACCAGTGAAGAACAGGCATTAGTAGGTTATTTAAATGGTTGTCTGAAAAAGATGAATCTGCCAGTTTCTTTCCAATTTCTATGGAAGCAGTTTAGGTAACTAGTTCAGAAGTAGACATATTTACTCTGCTCTGGTGAGACCTCACCTGGATTACTGAGTCTGGGTCTGAAGCCTTCAATATAGGAAGGACACAGAGCTGATGGAGGAGGTCCAGAGGAGAGCCATGAAAATGATCAGGGAGTTAGAGCACCTCTGCTACAATGACAGGCTGTGGGAGATGGGGTGGTTCAGCCTGGAGAAGAGAAGGCTCTGGGGAGACCTGAAGGTGGCTACAAGAAGGATGGAGAGAGACTGTTTACTAAGGACAAAGGACAATGGCTTCAAACTAGAGAAGAGCAGATTTAGATTGGATGTTAGGAACAGGTTCTTTACTATAAGGGTGGTGGAACACTGGAACTGGTTGTCAAGGGAGGTGGTTGGTCCTGCATGAATGGAGATATTCAAAGTGAGGCTTGACAGGGCTCTGGGCAGCCTGGTCTAGTTGAAGATGTCCCTTTTGTCTGCAGCTGGGGTTGGACTAGATGACCTTTGGAATTCCCTTCTGACCCAGACTATTCTATAATTCAATGATCCACATTACGGATGGAATAGGAGGACCATTCAATAGGAATGAAAGGTCAAAGCTTTTTAATACTCTGTTATTTACTGCATAATTTAGTGAAAAATGTAGTGGATAATATTGGAGATCTGCAAAGCTCTACTCCCACCTTTAATACCCAAGTTAGAATTCAGATCCTCAGTACAGATGCTCTGTTGTCCAACAAACGTGTCTACAGCTTTCAGGTATCTGACCTGATTATTTTTTTTTATTTGTGAAAACCTAAATAGCTGTCTGAAGAGAGACTTCAAGAAGGGCATCCCTCAAAATTAGGAATTTGTTTGCCTGATGCTCAGAAATCTCACTAAATCTCACTAAATCTTCCCTGCAGATCTCTCGTGAAGGTCACTACTGGTGGCCATTCTCAGAACATGATTAAGATTCAGTTAACATGATTTCAGAGTGGCTTCAATTGCTCATGTTCTTCTTCGTCCCACATTCCTGAATGTCAGTTGGAGCTGGAAAGTGAATTTACATTTCATTTTCCCTAATATAGTGAAGCAAACTAAACAGTAATAAAAAAAAAAAAATCCATCTCTTGTCTTCTCTATTTTCTCCTCTTTTCTTTCCTCCTTCTACACAAATGACTTTTGATCATTTTCCTTTCCAACATGTTATTATTTCTATGGGTGTGCTCAGAACAACAGTGTTATCTAAGATCCAGGTCAGGCTGGCCCTGAGGACACCTTACATGAGGTGAGAAAGTCAAGTGCTCTTGGAGAGGTCAGAATGCTCTCTGATCAGTGGCTGAATGAGACGCACCAAAGACACAAACTAACAGGATGTGGTCCTGCATAGTTTTGCAGAAGACTGTGCAGCCTGGTTTGACTTTGTTTTTGTTTTTGAAAGACAGTGTTTATTTGGGCAATCCATATGTTTGGTGTTCCAGGGACAGATCGTTGGAGAAGTGAACGGTCTGTGTGCTGCTCACAGCCCTTTCTAATGGGCCTGTGGTGGAGCCATCTCACAGTTTTGCCACTTTCAGAGCGCTCTGCTCTCTAGGTCACTGGCACAAAGAGTATTTCTGATGTCAACACAGAACAAAGTTCCCTGTGATCAGCTGTCTGTTTACTGCAAATTCACCTATGGCTGAAGCCCACTTAGAAGTAAGAGAAACTTCAGTACAAAAGGACAGTGAACTCTCTGGGAACATAAGTCTGTGACAAACCTCTCGCGCACAAACTGCAGGCTCGTTCACATAAAATCCTCTTGCCAGGCTTCCAGCACCCCAACTGCTGGACATCACAATTTCTTGATTGTCAAGGAGAAGCTTGTTTAGACTATTTTTATTGAACAAACAAACACTATCTTCCTTACAAATACCTGCAACATCTGGCTTGGCTTCCCATATTGCACAACTCACTGAATTAACTAAGTTGTGCTTTGCTAATGCATACATTGACTAGAAGAAATCATAAAAAGAGATAATCTCTCTTTTCCCTTAGGAGTAGCTTCCAGTGGTTAAACTTTCCACTGTCATTTCTTTCACTGTTTTTTGTTGTTGGAGATAGTAAGCACAACTCCTTCAGAGCCTCACAGCAGTGCATTTTCTATAATATTCATGTAGTATTTCTGACTTTTTCTCTTTACTCTCCATATGTTTTCTTTATCTATGTTTTTTTCCTCCAAAATGTGGCACTAAAGTCAGACACAACTGTTCCAGAAAAATCCTTTCCGTACTCTGCTTCTCATGAAATGAATTTTCTTCTTTTATTTTTGCTAAGTTGTGAACTCCATCCTATTATCATACAATTTCAAACTTTTACTGTGAAATGCTGAATTTGAATCCATTGTATAAATATAGTTCAGAAGCTTTCTTCCTTTTCCTTGAAGCAGAAATTACATCCATAACAACCTGCCAGTGTATTTATAGCAAATCATTCATTAGGTTTATTTTAACTCTGTTTGCTGTGTATTTGTGTACAACTTTGGAACTGTTTCTGGCATATTTTATGCATGGATATTTAAATCCACTTGCTGTGTACAGGCTATTTGTGCCAACTGTGTCTCTAGCTGTTCAACTCCCTTGTTCAATCTAGTTAGCATTTTTTCATGAGAAATAGGCAAAGACAGGAGCTTATTACTGGATCAGAGAAATATTTGCTCTGCTCTGCTGTCACCATTCTTACAACACTTGGTGTGGTGGTTTAGCAACTACCTCCCCCCCCCCA
>VWZI01016728.1:504396-530678 GCA_013396835.1 Psilopogon haemacephalus | reverse complement strand
TTTTTTATGAGGACCTAATCTTTAAAAGTACATCAAAGTTACTTAAATAAAGCCTAAAAGGTCAACTTGACTGAAATCAAAGTCAAACAGACACAGCAAAAAAGGTTATTGTCCACTTGTGTTTCTGAAATGCTCTGTTCTTGGAACTGGAGAGGAAAATTATCAGGAAGGCTTCCCCAGGTGACAACAGTTTGTCAACTCTTTCATGCCTTTTTTAGAACCATTGAGTTTATCTTTTACAAATGAGGCTTTCAAAGCTCAAAGGACAACTCTTCAAAATTCTATGAAGTTAGGTCACCTTATCATCCCTCTCCCATTTCAGCCACTCTTACATGGGTGTGCTGTAAAAGCTGAACATGAAGGTTCAAAGCACTTAATTTACTTCGCTGTCCCTGCCTGCCCTGGGCTTGTGGGTGGATGATGAGGATGATGGCAGAGGATGATGGCAGAGTTCTTTTCCAGAAAATGTACTTTTGACAGTGCCCCTGTTGGGAACTTACTTTTGCAAATATTTACTCCACTTTTGACTGAACCCTAAAAACAAAAGTTCCAACTATGCAGGCTGAACTGTCTGGAGGCCACCCTGTGCTATCAGTATGTGCATATTTAGGAGAGACCGGACAGGATTTACCACTGATTTCTGGCAAAGTAGGTGCAATTTTACCCCTCAAAATGGGTTTGAACACTCAGTTTGTTTTATAATCTTAGCAAATTCATAGTTTTCCTTCCTGATTTAATGTGAGAACAATGCAGTTCCTTCTTGGACTATAGAAAGAAAGCACAGTTTCATTCTTATCCCAGCCTGTCTCCCAGTGGTGAATGACAAACCATGCTGGATCATCAACAAGTGGCAGAGACCTCCCCATCCCGCAGGCACTTGTGTCTTTGAGACAAGAAGTCACACAGCCAAAGATGAACACACGTACATACATACATAAGAAATCTTAGCAAGGCAAAAGATCTTTGGATTTAAGTCTGGCCAAAAATCAAAGAGTTTAAGAAAATGCAAATGAAGGAAATCCATAACCAAACCTAAGCCTCAGGCACCTGAAGTCTTTGAGCTGAAGTTCTCAACCTTCACATAAGGACTTGGTTTCCTATCTAAAATCAAATTGCTCCCTTCAAATCCCTCCCATCCCACCTGTCTAGACAAGGCCTGTCGAGCACAAATGCATTCTGTTCTACACTAATAAACTGTTCCGTTCCTTCCCATGCACACACCAACATGAACCTGAATTCTCTGACATAATAGCCAGGTCATTTCCTCCTGTTATTTTCAATGGCTGTGTCAACACATTGAGTCACTCACAATACAGACAGATAGAAGCAAGAGAAGAGTATGGCTGAGATGAAGTCCTCCTGAGGAGCGTTCAGCTTCCACATTTATCATAAACCCACCTGTTGGTCTCAGGTATATGTCATTGCCAATATATATAAGCAACAGATATAGAATCATAGAATGGTTTAGGTTGGAAGAGACCCCAAAGATCATCCAGTTCCAACGCCTTCTCTTCTCCAGGCTGCAGAGCCCCAACTCTCTCAGCCTGTCCTCATAGCAGAGCTGCTCCAGTATCTTTGTGGCTGCTCTGAGCATCTTTGTGATCTCCTCTGGACTCACTCCAACAGTTTGATGTCCTTCTTTTGTTGGGGACTCCAGAACTGCACACAGTACTCCAGGTGGGGTCTGAGGAGAGCAGAGTAAAGGGGCAGAATCCCCTGCCTTGCCCTGCTGGCCACACTGCTCTTCATGCAGCCCAGGATATAGTTGCTGTTTGGGCTGCACTCACACTGCAGGCTCATGTTGAGCTTTTCATCACCTCAGACCCCCAGGTCCTCTTCCTCAGGGCTGCTCTTCAGCCATTCACCACTCAGCCTACCTGCACTTGTGCAAAGCATCTGACACTGTCTCACATGACATCCTTGTCTCTAAATTGGAGACACATGGATTTAATGAATAAGCTACTCAGTGGACAAGGTATTGACTGGATAGTTGCATTCAAAGAGTTGCATTCAACAGCTCAGTGCCTGAGTGTAGACCAGTGACAAGGGGTGTTCCTCAGGCATCACTATTGGAATCAGTGCTGTTTGTCAGCAATACAGACAGTGGGACTGAGTGCACTGTCAGCAGGTTTGGTTCCAACACTGAGCTATGTGGCACAGTCAGCCTGCCAGAGGGAAGGCAAAGTCCTGCACATGAGCAAGGGCAAGCTCAAGCACAAACACAAGCTGCAGATTGAGAGCAGCCCTGTAGAGAAGGACTTGAGGGTATTGCTGGATGAAAAACTGAATATGAGCCAGCAATGTGTGCTCACAGTTCAGAAGGCCAGTTGAATCTTGGGCTGCACCCAAAGAAGCACAGCTGCCAGGCCAAGGAAGGTGATTCCTCCCCTCTGCTCTGCCCTCATGAGACTGTGTCTGGAGTATTGTATTCAGTTCCAGTGCCTCCAAGGCACATGAGGCAGCAGTGTGCACTTGCAGTACAGAAAGCCAACCAGAGCCTGGGCTGCATCAGGAGAATTGTGGCCAGCAGGAAGAGGGAGGTGATTCTCCCCCTCTACTCCACCCTGGTGAGATCCCACCTGGAGTACTGTGTCCAGTTCTGGAGACCCTATTACAAGAGGGATGTGGACATGCTGGAGTGTGTCCAGAGTAGGGCCACAAGGATGATCAGAGGGCTGCAGCACCTCTCCTATGAGGATAGACTGAAAGAGTTGGGGCTGTTCAGTCTGGAGAAGAGAAGGCTCCAAGGCAACCTTCTTGTGGCCTTCCAGTATCTGAAGGGGGCCTACTGAAAAGCTGTGGAGGGACTTTTTAGGCTATCAGGTAGTGCCAGGACTAGGGGGAATGGAGCAAAGCTGGAGGTGGGGAGATTCAGATCGGATGTGAGCAGGATGTTCTTCAGCATAAGAGTGGTGAGAGCCTGGAATATGTTGCCCAGGGTGGTGGTTGGGGCCACTTCCCTGGAGGTGTTTAAGGTCAGGCTGGATGAAGCTCTCTTCAGCCTGATCTAGGGTAGGATGTCCCTGCCCATAGCAGGGTGGGGTTAGAAGTAGATGATCCTTGTGGTGCCTTCCCACCCTGACTGATTCTATGATTCTAAGAAAGATGAGGAGGTGTTGGACTGAGTCCAGAGGAGGGCCATGAAGGCTGGAGCAACTGCCCTATGAAGACAGACTGAGAATGTTGACATTGTTTAGCCTGGAGAGGAGAAGGATCTAGGGACACCTTAGAGTGGCTTTCTAGTACTTAAAGGGGACCTAGAGGAAAGATGACAAGAGACATTTTGTCACTAAGTGTAGTGATAGGATAAAGGGTAAGAGTTTCAAATTGAAAGAGGGTAGATCTAGCTTAGATATTAGTAATAAATTTTTTACTGAGGGAGTGTTGAGGTACTGGAACAGGTTTCCCAGAGAAGCTGTGGATGCTCTATCGCTGTAAATGTTGAAGACCAAGTTGGATGGGGCTTTGAGCAAACTAATGTAGTGGAATGTGTCTCTGCCTATGGCAGGATGGTTGCAACTAGATGATGCCTTCCAAGCCAAATCATTTCATATTTCTATCACTCTCTGAAATAACAGCCTTCTTTTCTATTAATGGTTTAACTTTTGGGGATTGGCTCAGAAATAAGTCAGTTTTACACTGGCCTCCAGACATTGCTGAAGAATGTATGAAGAGGTGAATGAAATGGCATTGGAGTAGAAGAATCCAAAATGCAGATTTCATTCACTTAAAGATGCTCTGCCAGACCTGTGGATATTTATTCAATGTTTCTTAATTATTTTCATCTAAGGTAATGTAAGAATAAGATGATGCAGTTTTACAGCATCTGACTATGCTGGTTTGAGGCTAATTGGAGTATTTTAATGAGAAAAATTAGATTATAGGCTGTGAAGAGAAAACAATGGTGATGTCCACTTCACTCATAAGTTTGCTGAGGTGTATAAAAGCAAGGATACAAACATAAATATGACAGTGTTGCTCTGTGTCTGAGCTCTGCTGATCACTCTCTCCCTGGCTTCTAGCTGGATCTGTATAACCCAACTAATCAATTTTGCTTCAACCCCCCTTCACCTATCTCTTTGATTTACCTTGCATGTAAGGCAGATTCTGGGATAAGACTGGGAGGTGGGGAGAAGGTGGAAGGGTGGTTGGACACTCCTCTTGGGAACTCTGATCTCTGGGAGGGCTGTTGCATTTCTCTATTACCTTTATACATGTATATTTCTGTATATAGCTGCAAATGTTTGTAATATATTGTAAATATCTGCTTGTATATTGTGCTAAACTGTGAATATAAAGCTTCATTCCTTAACTTCCAGATGGCTGAGTCTAGTCTGGGTGAATTCAAAAGTGTGTGTCGCGGGGGTGGTGGAGGGGTGTGGGTAACTCCCAAACCATCACACTGACTAAGAGCCAAAATTCTTCAAATTTGTGACATAATTTCAGTTCCTACTTCTCTCTCTGTTTTTTTCTGAAGTAATATTTCTGTGTATTCAGAGAACTCTGTTTGTTTACTGGAAACCTAAGTTACTATAGTCCAGAAAGAAGACACTCTTAAACAAAAATCATATACGAGAAAGAACTTGACCTCTGTACCAATATCCTTCCCTCCATCCAGCTTCCATAAAGCTGGTGGAAAGCTTCTAAGAAGAGTTGCCTTGGATTCTTTTGTGTGTAAGGCAAGATATATAGCCCCATAACTTTTTCTCAACATGTCTTATTTATTCAGTATATTCCATTGTCTCTTTCCATGGGGACCCTTGCAATCCCCTTTGTCAATAATGCCAGTCAACAAATCCCAGTGGCCAAATTGCCACAACCATAATTGTCACCTCCCTTTTGCTTGCCTGTGCTTCCTTACCTGCCAGCATCAATACATTTAAGACATAGCCTATAAAAGCAACCTGGTGACACACAGAGAATAACCAAGTAATCTTCCTGATTGTCTTGTTTTCACTTCTCTTTTATTTATTTTTTTTTTATCTGACTGCTTTGCCTATGTTAAAAGCCAGTGAAGCTAGGTGTTGTTTCTCAGGGGCAGAATCCAGCACAGACTGTGAGCCCTTCAGGCAAGGAATTGCTTTTCTGTTGAAATGCCCAGGAAGGGCATTTTGAAGGAAGATTTTTAGAATAATGACTATTGATGTTGCCACCACGCAGAGGAAGACAAATTATTATCTGTGTCTCGCAATTATTTTTTCCCACATTGCAAAAGATATAAACAAGGGCAGGGGATGTGTATGTATGTTCTGTGGTATGATAACTGCACAATCAATTACTTGTGCCTTGCATTTCAAATGATAGGCAATTGCTGCACACCCACTTCTTTGTGTCTGATTGCTTAATTCGTTTACTTAATTCATTTAGGCAGAAGAGTCCTTGATGGTTCCAGCTGTCTAGTTTTCTAGGCTAGAGCTGAGGGCAATCAATTAGCTCCACCAGTCCAAAAGGTAGAAATGCACACATGCAGCTTTCAAATCCTACTTATAAGGTAAGTGCAAGCCCTTTGTAACACAACACAAAGCCCAACCAGAGTATTTAGATCTCTTTGCAAAGTCCTCACTTCCTTCCAAGAGCCTGGGAGTTGTTTTTCAATAATATGTAGTCAGAGCAGAAAACTGACACCAAGATGAAGTTGCTTAAATGTTCCATGCAAAGGACTCAGTCATCTTGTTAGGATGTTAGGAGGAAGTTCTTCACAGTGAGGGTGGCGAGACACTGGAAGGGGTTGCCCAGGGAGGTTGTGGCTGCTCCCTCCCTGGAGGTGTTCAAGGCCAGGCTGGATGAGGTCTTGAGCATCCTGATCTAGCAGGAGGTTTTCCTGCCTATGGCAGGGGGTTGGAACTGGATGATCTTTGAGGTCTCTTCCAACCTAAACCATTCTATGATTCTATGATTCTATTCTATGATCTGTGCAGCACCTTAGATGAATGAGGTGACCATTTAGAATGTAGCTAAATTCTGAGATAGAGAATATGCTCAAGAACAGGCTTACACAAAGCAAGCCCTGATGGTGTTTCCATTCTCAGAATTACATTATCTGGCTAAGTCTGCATAAGAACCATACTGTGCTTAGAGAGACCTGGGATTAGGTAGACATTTGCCACTCCCAGGTTATGAATATCAGAAGCTTTTCTGGCTGTTGTGACAAAGCCTTCTGAAGATGTTCAGGAATAACTGGTCCCATCCTAATGGACCATTGTTCCAAGGTTCTTAATTTCTAAGATAACTCCAAAGCTCTGGAGGGGGATCACTGTGAAAATTTACTTGTGTCTCAGCCATGCACATCTGGGTGACAGTTTGGTTCTCAGCCAAGGTTAAATCACCATGGTAGAAAGGCAGTGAAAAGCCTTGAAAGCAGGATTATAACTGGTGCCAATATAGTTATTATGCCACGTAAGACTTGTGTCAGTTGCAAAGCAACTTCATAGCAGATCCTGAAATTAATCTTGCTGACAAGGAACCCTTGGTAGTATTTCCTGCAGGTTTTCTTTGTCACTGTCTGGGTATATATATTGTAGCTTGGTGAGTAGATGTGCATTGGGTTTAGGCTAGCCCCCCCTGAGCTCAAAAAGTTCAATAAATACTCAATTCAATTTGGAAGTAAAAGAGATGAACTTTAACAATAAATAAAAGGGTAGAGGGAATTACAGAGGCTGGGGAAAAGGGGGAACCAAAAATCGCAGGTAGGGAAAATGAGAGGTATTACACAGGATAAAGGGAAAAGGAAGCAAAGTACACAAAATAGAAATACAACCCATGGAAAGGGAGTTGGTCCAAACGCTAGAATGGATGATTTAATGGTGGATGAAACAGGATGCAGGATTTTGATGCTGAGATGCAGTTAGTTAGAGTTCCAAAGAAAATGGTTGCTATCTCCACGTGTTTGTTGGAGAGCACGTGGTGGTCTGGCAGCAGAACAGTGAGGAGTTGGTCAGGAAGGCAGGACCAGAGAGAGAGAGAAGACAAGATATCCCCCTCTTTTTTAGCAGTCCTTGGAAGGAAGTGGGAGGGGGCTAAACATGATACCTGGGGAAAGGTCAGATCATCGCCAGGGAGGAGTCAGAAGGCTCCAGGTGGGCTTAAACCTTTACAAGGTGCTAGACTTACCTCACGCTGTTGTGAGCATATAACTGATATGCTTTCTTTAAACACCTGGAATTACATGTATTGGGGCTACGTGCTTGAGGATACCAGCATACAATATGCAGAAACAGCTCAGGGAATTTAGATCCCTACAGAGGGCAGGAGATCATAGGAGTGAGCTAGCTTGCCCTTTGGAAATACTTGTATGTCTCCACTGATAGTAGAGAACCTACAATGTAATTGCAAAGTTGAATTTGGGTTGCCTCTTAGCATCACTGAAAACAGGACTGGAAGGCCACTTGGAACATAGCTAGCCCTGCACCTCAAGAAACTTCCCACAAAAAGGACACTATATACCCCTATTTATAGTCTGCTTCACAGCAATTTACTGCCAGCAGATATAGAACTGCACCAAGATGGAAACATTCAAGGAAAAACGAATTTAAAACTGTCAGCATTTTTGCAGGGCTTCTGGCTTGCTGATGGGAATGAGTTCTGCAATAGCCATGTAGTAACCACAACTTCACTTTGTAGACATCCATTGCATGAAATTGTTCAGCTTCAGCAAGTGATTTGGCATAACAGTGTCACAGCCCTCAAACATTGTCTGTGACATGATGAATGCCTCCCTCTTTGAATCGAAGAGCCTCAGATCCTTTGTGATAGTTGCTGGAGATTAATGCTTCAGAATTTCTGTAACAGTGGGAGGGCATTATCCCATGGCAATGCTTTGCTTGATCAGTTCAATCTCTTTAACTGTGTGTATTTGATAATCTTTTTTGATTTGAGTTGGTTGCTAACAGCCCATGGCTGTATGGAGAACACCTTGCAATTATCCAGCACCTTTCATCTTGAAGCCTTAGGGCTTTGCACGTATTAATGGTTATATTAATAATTAATAGTGTTAATAGTAATTGTGTCCTCTTTTATTAATGTGGGAATTGAGATATGGAAGGGCTACTGGGTGCTTGAACAAGGATGTCTGAAGTTGAGGCCGGTTTAGATGAGAGTAGTTTATGTTGCCATAATTACAGCATAATTAAGCTGTCGGAGACACCCAGTGAAGACAGACAGCTCCAGTACTAAACAGGGAGTTGTTTTACCAGACTGCTATTGCTAATGTAAAAAATCCCCAGGTTTCTGCCGACTTTCCCATCAGAGTACGGGCCAAAGGAGTCCCAATTTCAGAATTTCAGAGCTTGAGATCATTCACATAATCCAGCGAAAATGCTAAAACAGAATAAACTTCATAATTATAATCCTGAATCAGAGCTAGCTGAAGGCTGTATTAAAGTAGCTGGTAAGGGTATCAATTACTGATGCATGGCTATCCTTGGGTGGGTGAGGAATCACTGCATTGGTGATTGCTGGCTGTCTCCCCACAAATCTACTAGAGGATTTTTTAGTTCAGTACAGGGACTTGAGGAAGATGGTAGACTCTAAGACTAGAGGATTTTTTTGGTCCAATACAGGGACTTGAGAAAGGTGGTAGACTCTAAGTTTATTGCTCCAGTGACAAAAGTCCTTAGGCACCGCTGAGGAAAGCTCAGCATTAAGCATGCATCTGAGCACCGTTTGAATATGTTGTCATGAATGGGAGTGTAATCTGAGGGTGAAGGCAAGAGGGAGAGCTTCCAAGTACAAACCACTGCCAAGGGCAGCACAGAAAAAAAACAGCAAATGAGCAAGCCAGGCTGGTCTCTTTGGTAAAGTCAAGAGGGTGTCGGCGAGACAGAAGGTGCTGGTCATGTAATTAATTGCTTGATCTTGGCACAGCACTTAGAAACTGTGAAGTGTTCCTGAGGTGTTGTGTATTTATTGTGATTCCTACCCACTCATTATTGTATCTGACACCAGTTCAAACAGACTTTGTAGCATGTCTTTATGTAGTGTCTCTCCCTTTAAAAATTTTCTCTGTGGATCCCTCATAATCTTCCCCTTCCCAAGCACTCCTGTGGTGTGTGTGGATAAGAAGCCCAGGACTGCAATAGCTTAAAGAGGGTAATTTACAGAGACCACATCAGAGCTCTTGCAAAACACACTATGTGTTTATTCAGCATCAGGTCGACTAATTCCTAATGAAAAGGCACTTGCATAGCAGAGAGCAGGACTTCAGTGGTCACAAATAGTTCCACTTAAATGTTATTTACCTGCAAAGAGCTCAATTCTAATTAGGGGCATGGGAGCCAGCAAGGCTAAAATCAAAACCTTGGTCCAACCATATCCTCCATGCTGGTGCCCAAAAAAATCTTTTAATAGACACAAAAATGCTCATTTACTTTTGGTTTGTATGCTTTTCTGCTCCTCTAAACTTCCTCCTTTCGGCTGGGCCTGACAGTAGGAGTGACTGAAAAATCACAACAAGATTTGGCTTTGTAGTCTTTCCAGAAACCTTGTACACACATACAAATTAAAAAATTGCCTGTGGAGCAGTGAGGGCTAAACAAATTTTGATACCCTGTGGTAGACAGGAGGTAGTAGAAGCTAAAACTCCATTGTGCACAATATATTTGCTGTCTATTTATGGGACTTACCTGGATGCTGCATCCTCTGGAATCTCACCATTACAATGTTTTTCATAAATAATTGTTCTCCCAGCACCCCAGCAAATGAGAAGAATGTTATTATTCCCTATTAGAGAAGGGGAAAAGAGACTCATCAAAATGGTAAAATCCTTATAAGATGCAGACAACCTTAAAGGCACCCTGATGCTTTTGAAAATTAGATTTAGCCAGCTAAAGGCGTTGACTCACAAGAGAAGCATATTCACAGAGGGACAAGTAAAGGATTATGATATCTGACAATGCTCCTCGCTCCTCTGTTGGATGGGTGCACTCCCACTACTGAGGCAGGAGCCCAGGAAGGGTAAGTCTGGAGCATACGTTTTGCCTGATGTTGATATGCTTCTGCTCCAGAGATAGTTACTCTTAAAGCAAAGTATGTGGGCATGGTGGATGTCTCAAGATGTGTTGTAAGAGATGAAGATCCAGAGAAGGAACAGATCTTAGAGGTTAATGGTGTGTAAAGGAAAGGGTAAAGGTGCCTTCATCCTGCTGCTGGCTTGAGTTTGTTTGGTACTCACTTCTGCCTTGAATCTTGCTTTTGGCTACATTGAGCCCTCTATTTATAAGACAGAGGCTAAGCATATGATTGCTTTGGTGGATGAGCTAATAAAAAAGGTTCTCACCTGCTCCTGCAGGATTTATCCTAGGGAAAAGAATCCTGAGGAGGCAGGATGATGAGAATCATTTGACAAGTGCTTGTCATCCCCAAGGTGGGAATCTCTGGGCCAGACAGAAGTTGTGATCTCTTCCGACCTGTCAGAAAATTTAGCGAGGTGATGACCAGAATAATGAAAAAATGTACTGATTTGTGCTTGCACTTCCAAGAACGTTCATCAAAAAGTTAATGAACTAGGCCTTGAAAACACTTTTTAATTTTTTTGTCCTGTAATCTGATAATTCCCCTTTTATAAGTATTTATGCTGTGCTTCTTTTTCTGCCAGGGACAGGGAGGTGTGAAAAATGACAGTTCTTCCTGGGATGCTGTGTGAATTTTCTCTTCAATCAGTTATGAACCAAGCTGCTTGGGCTGCAGGTTTTGCTTTGAGTTGGAAGTTTAAACGACCCCAGAATCTCAGCACAAATCTCAGTCATGTGCTGAGTGTAAATTGGTGAGAGGTAGCCACTATCTTGTTATTGCATTGACATTCATGAGTGTCTGGGAGTCTGTGCATGCATTAGTTGCACCTGCTCCAAAAACTCTTTATTATAGAATTAGTCAGGGTTGGAAGGGACCATAAGGATCATCTAGTTCCAAATCTCATGCCATGTGCAGGGACACCCTACCCTAGATCAGGCTGGCCAAAGCCTTATCCAGCCTGGCTTTAAACACTTCAAGGGATGTGGCCCCAACCACCTGCCTGGACAACGCATTCCAGGCTCTCACCACTCTCATGGTGAAGAACTTCCTCACGTCCAATCTAAATCTCCCCACCTCCAGTTTTTCTCCATTCTGCCTAGCCCTGGCACTACCTGATAGCCTAAAAAGTCTCTCCCCAGCTTTTTTGTAGGCCCCCTTCAGACACTGGAAGGCCACAATAAGGTTGCCTCGGAGCCTCCTCTTCTCCAGACTGAACAGCCCCAACTCTTTCAGTCTGTCCTCATAGGAGAGGTGCTGCAGCCCTCTGAGTATCCTCTGATTATGCATTGTGGAATATAATATCTTCTTTTTCCCTCTAGTGACCGTGGGTAGGACTGAGCCAGTTGAAACTCAGCCCAAATTGGTTACATGAAACCCAAGCTGCAAACAACAATGGAACAACCTAACCCTTTAGGGATCTGCCAGTTTAGCCTGAGAATTCCCAAGCTCTTTGATGAAACTTCTACACGTGCCTGGAAGGTCCTTTTCCAAAGGACATGAATGACAAGACCCCATCCAGAACATCTGTGGTGATGCAGAACTAGATATTTGACCGTCTAAGTTCTTTCTACAGTCCTGTAAAAGGCTGGTAAGTCAGATGGGTTGTTGATTTGCTAAGTACAGCCACCTATAACCTCATACTCAGGTGGGGAGAGACAAGCCATTGCACCATCTCCCCTCCCCCTGTCAATCATGCAAGGCTGGATTAAGAGCAGCCCAGCCTCAAGGGACTCCTGAAAGATAATTCAACACATCAAATAGAGTCAATGTCCACTTTTAACTGTTTCCTCTCTGCCACCCTAAGCATCTCAGAGGTTAGTCAGTGCTCTCAGGCAAGAACTTGACATACATTCTTTCACTCTTGCCTCAAAAAAAAATGGCTGCCTAGAGCAGAGCCCCAGTAAATGAGGAATTGCATCCATCTTCCTGTACTTGCTAGTTAGCAGCAAAGTAGATTTTCTTTTATCACAGCAATGCAACTCCAGGTGCAAATGCTTTTGAATCAGGAAAGGCATAAGCTGTCTGAGGACCTGCATTCCAGTTTACAGATGAGCATTTCCCACATCAGCACCACCTAAATCTATTTGTTGAGTAATCATGTGAGAAGCTCTAAGATCGTCTATGACATTGCCATCTCCTGACTTACACTGCGCATAGCCTCCCTCCCGGAGACCAAAATCCCCAAGAGAGGGTAACCAAACTCCCCCCTACCACCTTTCCCCCCTTCCCCAGTCTTATCTCATCACCTGTTGATGCTGCAGATAAGCTGAAGATCAGTCAGAAAGATTAGTAATAGGAAGGAGTTAGTAGTTTTACTCTGAATTAGCTAAAAGACAGAGAGACAAAGGAGAAAACAGGTGCAGTGCCGAACAGACAGAAGCCCTCTGCTAATCTGGTTGTTTTGAGAACAGTTCTTAAGACAACTTTTTTTTTCTTTCTCAGTAAAACTCGGTGAAGTGACACACTGTGTTTGTCTCTCTCAGCCAATAGTCTAATTTCTCACTCAAATCCTCCAATTAGCTCAAACCAACACAGGCACTTATCCTGCAAGGAGTAAAGGAATGGCACTCCGGATTTCTAGATTTGGTTATTTAAACAAAATTAAGCAGAGAATCATGGATTATTTCTCTTGCTTTCATTTCTTTTTCTTTTTTTTTTTTTTTTTTTTTTAATGTGTGGAAGACTCCATTTATTCTTATAGGATATGTGGACAAGTGGAAATCTCTCACCATTGTATGAGGAAGAATTTCAAGGAATTCTGATTCATAAACCAGAGAGAGAGAGAGAGAGAGAGAGAGAGAGAAATTTGAGTCACATACCAAAAACCTTTACCAGGTCCTTTCATCTGAAAACCACATATTTACCCAGGACAAGAGAAGTCTGTAGTTAGCCTTATCAAGCCACGAACATCTCTCTTCTGATTTCAGTGGGCTTTGAATGCACAAAATGAGCAGTCATTTCCAGACCCTTATGATCCTACACTGAATATATTCATTGTGAAATGACTGGCATCTAAAAGCTATCATTTGTAGGCAAGCAACCAGCACTCTTTGCACTGAATACTACTAGTACCTCAGATTTCATGGCAGTGAGTGTTGTTCAGCATTGCAGCAATATTGACAGTGTTCTTGCTTGTTGCCTTTTATCTGAAAATTATTACCCATGACTTGTTATTATGCCATAGAAAGAGATTATGTTGTAGGATGAGCATGTAACAATGAAGCTGGGTACTTTTCTGACAGGTATTTGTGCTCCCTTGGGTAGCACTACAAAACTCATCTGCTCATTTGCTGTTTCCAGCCCCCATCCTCCACACTTCTCCCCCTCTTCCCCCCAGATCCTGTCAACATGAAGATTTAAAAAATCAACATGCTAAAAGACAAAATTCTCCAGTTTTCATTTTTCCTCATAGCTGGAATAAATCAAAGCAGCAATGGAAAGTACAGGTGCAAACTCAAAACCCTGTAATAGTTATGTTTGGAGAAGTGGCTGTAGAAGTACTTGATGTTTCAAATGCAAATACTGTTCTGCAGCTCAGAGAGAGCTAAACATCACTGGAATTTAACTTTGATAGTGCAAGAAAAGACAAAACAAAGTGATATCCTGCCACACCAAGCAAAAGTGAGCTGGAGATGTCATGGGGCAGGATGATATAGCGGCCTGGCATCTGCAGCATCAGCTTAAATCATGCGTGTGCTATGGGTGCTCAGCACCTTCAAAAGTCTGTCCCTTCAGCATCATCTCTCTTAATAAGAAGCACTGGAGTATTGCCAACCACTAAAAGGTTGGGTTAGGCAAAAGGAAGTTAGCTTAGCTTGTTGAGTCAAGTGATTTTATGTAACTTGCTCTAGAGGGAGGCTTTTATTTTTCTTCCAAATGGAATCAATTGCCAGCGGTTAAAATGTACTTTTAGAATTGATATGTTTAATGAGCAATTGGAAACTCGATAAGACAGAAGGGGCAGAGAGGAACATTCAGTGTGTTGCTGCTTTGAGCGTCTGAGGAATGATCTGAGTTTGTTGAGAAAAGGGGGATATGGTATGAAAAAAATGTTTTCAAGACAAAAGGAAAAGCATTCTATTTCACTGATGAGGAGCTATTGGGTCTGTGGAACTGAAACAGCTCAGCTGCTTTTCTTTCACACCTAGAAAACCTAACTGCTATGCTAGGTAACTGCAGATTGTAGCTGCTGTTAAACACAAATTTGTTTCTTTGGACAGCAAGTCTCCCTTGCCTAGAAAGCTTTCTCATGATGGGAGGGAGTTATTCTTCCTTCACCTTGAGGTCTCTTTCAACTCCAGAGCCCAAGTGCTTGGTCTATAAGTTGTGTGCTTCAGAGTCAGGTTGGACTACGTGGGATCCCCTTTGTGCATGTTGCATTGCTGAGACAAGAGGTACAGAAAAAAAGAATGTACTCTTCATGGGGTTTCTTGGCTTAGTCATCTCCCACAGGACTTCATGCCAAGAAGATGTTGAAATCCTAAGTCCAACCTTTGGTAAAACAAAACTAGGACTGAAAAAACATTTTGATTTTTCTGGAACAATCATTCTGCAAAGGAAGCTAATAAAAAACTCACACAAAACAGTGACGAAGTAGCTCTACTCTTTACTTTAAAGCTCTCACAGGATCATAGAATGGTTTAGGTTGGAAGAGACCTCAAAGACCATCCAGTTCCAACTCCCTGTCATAGGCAGGGACACCTCCCACTAGATATTTTGAAGGTGTTTAAATACTTTTTACCTCAGGTAAGGCAGGATTTAAAATCTGATATCTCATTTTGTCAGTAAGCACTGATGGTTTATAGGTATTCTGGGATAGTGTTTCACTACCCACTCCTATTGAAGGGCTTTAATTTTTATTCTGACCTCTAAGTATTCATATACAGCCATGTACATTTACACTTATGTTCAAGACAGAATTATAGCCTGCCATAAGGGCATTCACCTGGAAAAGAGCACTGGTAGGTTCCAGTGGCTGTTCTCGTGAGTTTCTAAGCATAAAAGAGTCTCACTTCACTTCAGAAAGAGTACTAAACTTCTCAACTAGCACTTCCTCTGAGAAAGAAAAAAAAACCCAACTTTTGATTCAGGTAAATTCTGAGCAGAGTGAACATGTGCATTCTGCATTGCAGTGGGCTTCCTTATCATGGAGATGCCAGAACAGACTCTCTAGCCTTGGGGGGTGGTTTTGTGAATACTGTTCATATCTTCTTTTTTCTTCACCTCACTCAGAGTCAAAATAGTCTTATTTAGCAATCCCTGCCTTTTGACACTTGTGAAACTATTCCTTGACTTTTCTGTTTGTTACACTTCTGCATTTTATTTAGAGGTCACCTGAGCTATGTAATGGGACAAATCTGAAAAAAAAAAATTGCTATAAATTAGAATAAACTTTGCATGTATCTATGGCAGCAGCCAGTTCTAGTTTGGTATTTTCTTCAGACCTTCATGGCACAACAGTTTTTTATTTCATCCTTATGAGATAACTAATGTAGGGATGCAAACAAGGACAGAGGCATTGAGTGCACCCTCCCCTAATTTGCTGATTACACCAAGCTATGTTGTGCAGCAGACATGCTGGAGGGCAGGGATGGCATCCAGAGGGACCTGGACAGACTGGAAAGGTGGGCACAAACCAACTTCAGGAGGTTCAACAAGACCAAGTGCAAGGTCCTGCACCTGGGTCAAGGCAATCCCAAGCACAAATACAGGTTGGGCAGTGATTGGCTGGAGAGCAGCCCTGAGGAGAGGGTCTTAGGGGTGCTGGTCAATGAGAAGCTCAACGTGAGCACTTGCAGCCCAGAAAGCCAACCAGATCCTTGGCTGCATCAGGAGAAGTGTGGCCAGCAGGTCGAGGGAGGTGATTCTCCCCCTGTACTCGGCCCGGGTGAGACCCCACCTGGAGTACTGCGTCCAGTTTTGGAACCCCCATGGGATGTGGACATGCTGGAGTGTGTCCAGAGAAGAGCCACAATGATGATCAGAGGGCTGGAGCACTTCTCCAATGAGGACAGATTGAAAGAGTTGGGGATGTTCAGTTTGGAGAAGAGGAGACTCCAATGTGACCTTATTGTGGCCTTCCAGTATCTGAAGGGGGCCTACAAAAAAGCTGGGGAGGGACTTTCTAGGCTCTCAGGTAGTGCCAGGACTAGGGGGAATGGAGCAAAGCTGGAGGTTGGAAGATTCAGATTGGATGTGAGGAGGAAGTTGTTCATCATGAGAGTGGTGAGAGCCTGGAATGTGTTGCCCACGGTGGTGGTTGAGGCCCCATCCCTGGAGGTGTTTAAGGCCAGGCTGGATAAGGCTGTGGGCAGCCTGATTTAGGGTAGGGTGTCCCTGGGCATGTCAGGGGAGTTAGAACTAGATGATCCTTGTGGTCCCTTCCAACCCTGATTCTATGATTCTAAGGTAAGTGAAGGGATACATTCTGCCTCAAAGCCAGTGTAACTCTCCATAGTGAATTTTCTTTTATTCTCTCTGGCTTGGCTATAATGATAATTTGAGACAGCTGAGAAAAGAAGGTGAGAAAACATACACAAGCTGAATTTTATGTTATTCTTCAGATTCTTGACCCAGCTTATCTTTTCATTTAATACTGCAGGATATATTCCTAACATAAAGACAACATATTGAAAGAAAATAAGATGGAGTCAGGGAATCAGTTAATAATTAAACAATGAATATTTGAAATACACCCATAGAGGGATGTACCTGTTATCTCAAGCCTTACCTATTTGATAATTGAACAGGCAAGCCTTGTTTAATGAGTGGTGATATTTAAAAGAAAAAAAAAAAAAAGTCATGTTAGGAATTGTTGTGAAAGGTTTTATTTTAATAAGAGAATGCATGATCACATAAGCTCTTATATCATATCCTTTCCCACACAGACTCTTGCATACTTCTGGCAAAAGCATTAGCTGTTTACATTTTCTTTGTTTTCACTCCAGCAGTCTGTGACTAATCCTTGAATTTAAGTGCTAAGGTTGACTCTGTCAAAAATGGCTTTGGAGGGGTTTGCTGTTTGCTGACAATGATTGGGAACGAGAGAAAAATCACTTCCCTTGAAATGTAGCACAAATAGAAGGGGACCAGAGCAGCTGCACAGGGGGAGTACAAAGAGCTCTCCAGCTCAGCTGTCTATGGGGTTGGGTAGGAGCAAAAAGGAAGACTATAGGCTATAGAAGACAGGAAAAGTGTGCATCAATCTCTCCTTCCTATCTTCTTTCAGGGACTTCTTGTTCAGATATTCCCTGAGTTAGAAATAGTGTCACTGTTATGGATAAGGAGCACTGAATCAAACTCTCTTGGCCTTGTTTTCAAAAGAGTATTTTTTTGTACTCCAGCCACTTGCCACTCCTTTGCTGCACTGCGTTCTTCAAGCCCTTACAATAACCTCATTGGCTTGGTTTATCAGAGGGGTTAAAAAAAAAAAAAAGCAAACAAAAAAATGTGTCTGAATTTATCCACTGAATTAATAGCCTCTTAATAAAACATAGCCTTGAGCACGAATTAGAGCTGAGGATGAGGAAAGTGTTTGCTATTTCAAAACAAAAATTATCAGTTGTGTATTTCTTATGGATCAGAAAGCTAAAAATGAAATGACATTTTTCACACTTTGTTTTAAAGAATTAAAATTTTTAGTAGGAAAAAATATAAAAAGCATATGTAAGCTGAACTTCCTGATTTAATCACACCTTTGAAGGCTTCTGTGCTCCTATTTTCTCATTAGTCTTGGAGAATGGTCTCTTTTCTCAGGATGCTCTCAACACCTTGGAAAGAATCTCAACTTGTGAGGACTTCTGCTTTTCTTTAGTAGCAGTGGTACCCAAACCCTCAGAAGTCTCCAGAGAATGTGGTCTCCCAAGCCTCTCAGCAACCTGAAAGATCTCAAGTTCAGATTCTGGGGAGAGCATCCACAGAAGCTGTCTCTCCACATATGCATCTCCGAAACTACAGCTCTGAAGGAGAACAGTCTCCACTTTCAGATCTCTGTTTTAACTAGTAGTTTCTTGACCAACAATTGAGTTCTAATAACCTCTACCAGCAGTGTTCTTTCTCTGCCCCATCTTCAGCATCTCCCTTCAGACAGATCTGTTTTCTAAAAAGTACTAAATTCAAGCTATTGGTTCTGTGAACCATTTGCAGACCCATACATATGTGAATGCCTGTGTGTAGGTATGTCTCCTACATGCTCTTAGCTGTAGGCATATGGAGACAAGTTTTATGTTCTCTTGATCACCTGTAGAGTATCCAGCTTTTGCTTCAGAAGACAAGATGAGAAGAGAGAGAGAGTGATTTGCCATTGGAATGGGCTGCTCAGGGAGGTGGTGGAGTCACCATCCCTGGAGGTGTTCAAGAAAAGACTGCATGGAGCATTTAGTGCCATGATCTAGTTGATTGGATAAGGCTGGGTGATAGGTTGGACTGGATGATCTTGGAGGTCTCTTCCAACCTGGTTGGTTCTGTGATTCTATGACCAGAGAGCCATTCAAGTTTGAGGAATAATCAAGCAAATCAATGGTCAAATCAAAGAATGATTTGGACAGAGATGCAGAACACTAGCTTCTCTTGGATGGCAATTTGCTACTGGAGACCTTTCTTATTTTGAGCATTAGGATAAAGCCTAACAGGAGCCAGAGAAGTAAAACCAGAATTTGGGTTATTAACTACTTATGTATTTCTGCTTTCTTAATTTTATGGTCTCAGAAACAATGCCTCTTCTTTTGCTATTATGAAGAGGCACAGTCAGGTCAGTTAAAGCTGCTGAATACAGATTCAAGGTTGTCTGACACTGGGTTTTGACATGACTTAGCTTCTTCTCCTGTAGTTGCATTCCATAGCCTTTCTTTAAAGGGTGTTTTGAGGGCTAGGGTGTGGAAAAGTGTTACAGGAGAACTGAAAGTGAGTAATCATTCATGGATGGAGTGAGCAGCACTACTGGTTTCTGTTCTAGCTCTGCCCTAACACCATATGTGGACTTGGCTGAATCCAGTGGATCTGTTAATTTGATTAGGGAACTATATTTCTAATTTAATGACAAAACCAAAGATTGGACAGAAAAATACATTGTTTATGAAAGCATCTACCTCATTATTTCTTTTACCTCTTTCTAGCTCTGCCTTATTGCCATGTGTGGACTTGGCTGGATCCAGTGGATCTGTTAATTTGATTAGGGAACTATATTTCTAATTTAATGACTAAAACAAAGATCGGACTGAAAAATATATTGTTTATACAAGCATCTACCTCTTTCTTTCTTTCTTTTACCTCTTTCATCAGCCTGTTTCACCCTGCACTGCTGAGCCAGGAATATCTACATGTAAACTTTTTAGCCATACTCACTTCTCAAGTGGTGACAATGCTTTCTGTGTCTATTGTGTGCAAAGATAATTACTTGCAGAGATATTGGATTTCCTGGCCCGGAAGGTGTTTGCGGTTTTTGCAACAAAAGAATTAAAAGCACAGAGGGAAAAGGAAGATTTAGAAAGCATCCCAGTAACAGCAAAACCATTCTGCACTTTGGAAAGTCTGTTGTCCCTTTTTCATCAAAATGCAATTTTAAGTACATCCTTTCCTTGACAGCTCATTTTGCCCAGGAGCTCTTAACCATTCTGTATGGAGGCCTGACACAAATCTCATTGAAATCAATAGAGATGCCTGCAGACCACAGTGAGTTTGTGTAGAGGAATGCAATGTATGCAGCTCTTTCTTTAACATCTTAGGCAGCATTGCTTTGCTGTAAATGCTTCTTAGGCAAAGCAGGTTAGGTCAATGCTAACAATGGTCTTTGTATCTTCTGTCTCTCTGCTTTGATGTACTAGTGAGCAGAGTAAAAATGTACTGGATACAGCTCCTTGAGTGGCCTTATTGCAGTGATTTACAGATCTAGCTAGCTAGTGCAATTGAGTTAGATATAAATGAGGAAAACATTGGTTAATGATGGGAGCTTTAACTGCAGAGTTCATTTTTGCGGATCTTGTGTGCAGTCTCAGGAAAATCATTTTGATTGGCAGCTGTAAAGTTACTTCCTTGGTCAAGTTCCAGATTTTAGGTGTTAAAATGTGCCAGTGATACAAAGATTACAAGATTATCTATCTATCTATCTATCTATCTATATATCTATCTATCTATCTACCTACCTACCTACCTACCTACCTACCTACCTACCTACCTATCTATCCATCCATCCATCCATATATATATTTATGTACATTTAACTGCTGTGGTACCTCGCAGTACAGAGATGCTTAGTTTTTTCCTTACAGATTTGCCAAAGCACCTCAGGTCCCATGTGCTCATGCTGTAGATGTCTGCAGGTGCCTTCTAATGCAATCTGAGTTTATTCCAACCCTCTTCAGCTGCTGATGACACATAATATCATGTAACACAAAGGAACCTGTCTCTCCCAAAGAGAGGAGTATGTTACTTCACCTAGACTTGGAAACAGTACAGAATGGCAGGACAGTAGGTAAAACATGGCAACCTTTTACCTTACTGTCATTTTTGTAATCCCTCAGACAACAAACAAACAAACAAAACCCAAAATAAAACCAAACCTCAGCCCAATCCAAACAAAACAAACAAACAAAACCCAAAACCAACAACACCCCCCTCCAAAACCCAAAAAACCCAAACCCAACACCACCAGCACATACTCACCCCACCCCTCCCCTCAGAAGAGAAAAACAACAAAAAACCAACCAACCAACCAAAAAAACACAACAAAACAGAGCAAAACTTCTAGGAATGAGACAGCCTCATTTGTTTGCCTCAGTGACTACCTTCATTTTCAGAGATGATGAACACTTGCCACCTGGGTGGTACCAACAGCCTGGGACAAAAGGATGTGTTGTCCTGCCCAGCTGATGTACTTAGAGATGCTCTTTTTGTTCCTTGAAATGTCTGATAAGAATCAGCAGTTTAACCTTGCTAAATATGAAAGAGGCTTTTGTATTTAATCTTGTTACATTTTAGGCATTTTTTTCTTTCACTTGGAAGTGGTTTTCTTTACTACTCCCTTTCTTAGAAGTTGGGCTTTTTTATCATCGCAGCTTGCTGCTTCATCTCCCCAGAAAACTGTTTTGAAAGAGATGGATATTCAATTTCATTTTAAGTTGTGCCTCTTCCCAGGCAGTCTTTCTGAAAAGAGAGAGGTTGCTCTGAGAGCAGAACACTGCCCTTTGGGTGTAGGTACAAAGCCCTCATCAAGAGCAATGGTTTCTGACTTCAGGGAGGGAGCTGTGGCAGGGCCACGATCCCAAAGACAATTTAAAGGTAGGAGTAGGACCTCACAGCTGGGGTGGGGACATGAGTTCAACAATTATTGGCCAAAAGGGCTCCAACATAGGTGTGGAAAGCTAAATGAGTGGTGTTCCTGTGCTGTCTCAGATGTTCTCTGAGGAAGTTCTGGGAATAATTTCTGCCTACGGGGCACAACGTAATTGCTGATTTGGGAAATGGGGATGATTCACTTATGTAAGAGTCGCGCATACTATTAGCATACAAGATGCACTGCTTATCATAGCTTTTTAGTGGCATTGCGCCTAATTAATTCATGACACCTTAATTAATAGGTATACAAAGAAATATCCCCATATGACCTGAGCATTATGAAGTAGGGTTGTGCCCTAAAGACTCTGTCTAGTGCAGATTTGTAGGAACATTTTCCAGTTTCTATAAGAGTTCAAAATGTATGCAAAGTTTAATTTTCACTGTGGTTATTTTTCCTAAGGGCTATTTAAAACTACTATAGAGGGGACCTGAAACCAAATAGCGTTTAATGACAAAAGTATCCTCAAACACTGAAGATTACTTATTCTAAACTCTAGCTTAACAGATGGTTTCCATCACTGTAATGAGCCACACTGAAGCCCAGAGCAGAAAATCTTATCTGAACGTCAGCCAAGAGGTATCAAAGTATTTGCATCAGGATATCTGGATGTCCTGGTGGAAAAAGCCAAGAAACAGGAAAGACTTTCTTAACTTTTCACAGGTTCTACATTATGTTAGATGCTGTAAGTAAAGCTGGAGTTTAGAGAATGCTTAACATGCACATAAGACAAGAGAAGTTATGGGCTTGGAGGTCACAGGACCATGGTTGGCTTATTTATTTATTCTAAGAGATGTCCAGTGATGAGGACATTGGCAATGAGTGTCTGGTGAGTATATGGAAGATGAAGGTTAGACATCACTGCAAATATTTTCATTCTCATTTGCATCATGCTCCATCCCAAAGTGAGAACCCTGGAATCTTACTTTTAAATCAAGTTACTGCAATATTTGCTAAAATCAAGATTATGATTAGGGTGTACATATTCAGCATAAGGGGTCTTAAATACTTAATCTGTCATTGTGTATTAAAATGTTGACATGAATATTTTACTATTTCGTGCATTAGATGTTTAACAGCCCCTCAGCAGTGTGAGGACTGTGATGTCACCTTGGACATCTGTAGGTTCTTCTAGCTCGTGTTTCTGATTGTGCCTGGAATAACAAATCTCAGCCTTGTTCTGGGTGAGTTAAAAGTCTTGCCTGAATTCTGGAACAAATGTTGAGCAAATCTAACCATGGTTATGGTACAGCAGAAAAAGAATCAAAATATTTGTTCTTGAACTTAGTGAAATACAGTTGTATTGGGTAGTTTTTGACATGTATATTCAAGAGCAATAAAATAAAAACAAAACTTTGGTGATGTGAATTTCAGCAAACTGAAAACATCACATATGCAAGGGTTTTTGGGTGAAATTTGCTGGTTTATTCCTTCGTATAAGGAATTTGACATGCTTTTGCATTTTTGGTCAGGCAAGGCTAAACAAACGCAAGCCAGTGCTATTATTTTTTTCCAGAAATATTCTTAATCTCTCTTGAATTCTCTGTGTAGGCCCAGGATTTTAGTTTCTATCCCTAAGGCTAAGGAAGATTGGATAGTTCATCCATGGAATGTGTTAATACCATTTCTTAATCATCCAGAGCAATCATTGCAGGTTGTGCAACACAGAGCACTCCTTTTTTCTGCAGGGGCTGTTCTTACTGACAGCCAGGGAGAGGGGAGGACTGCAAATTAAACCCTGGTCCTCTTGCATGGAAACATTATCTCTTATGCTAAAATAAGAGTTCACTTTAGCATCTTTTATGATCACATGTATGAGAAAATAGCTTAGAACCAGGCCAACAGAAAAAAAAACAAAGCCTAAAAATTGCTTTTGTGTCTCACAGAAGAGGGTAGAAAAGATGCTTTGGATGAGGCTTCAAGAAATGTGGGCACAGTTATGGCACCAGTACAAAATTCTTGTCTTGCCTTGGGCAAGTGACTTTGATATTCAATTCTCTGTTTGAAGAACAAGCGTAATAAAGCCTTATAGCAATGTTGGAAGGATAACTCAATTAATACTTATGACGTGCTTGGGTACACCCGTACTAGAAACCTTTGTATCTCCCTACCTTACTAAAGGACACTCAAGTTCATGGTTATTTTGGTGAGGACACACACCAAAATATCAGCAGGCAGTTGGCAGTGCCTTGTTTGAAAAGAAGGAAAAACTGCCTTTTGAAAAATAAGGTAGATCAAGACGTATCTTTATCCCAAGCAAAGGTAAAAAGTTGAACTAGCAGCATGCAATGCAACTGCCTTTTAAATAATGTGCTACAGTCTTCCGAGGGAAGGGACTGGTGCATCCTAGGAGGTGTGGTTCAATGTCGAACAAGCTGTTGTGGAAAAACATGGCTATAAATGACCAAGATCTGTGGCTGCCACCAAGGCTTTAAATTGTTCAACTGGATGTGGGCATTAAGACTAATTCCAAAGGCAATATTTTATTTTGAGTTTCTTGGTAGAAATATCTACTCAAATGTTTTCTTTCCTGACTTGTTCTTGGATTCTCACTTGATGCTTGATCTTAGAAGCACTACCTGACAGGACAATGACATGCTGAGCAGTTAATTTTTCATGTAATTTTTCTTTTTTTTAATTTTATTTTTTAAATTTATTTTTAAATTTTTNCTGCTTGCCTTTTGGGATTGAGAGCTACCCTTCCATGATATCAACACCTGATTTGTAAAGAAAGTGAGACGAGATCAAAGGAAAACTCTATCTTCTTTACATCTGTACATTTGCATGTTAACCCTCTGCAGCAGGTGAAGGGTATGCTTGCCGCTGCCCTGTGTTACCCTGAGACTTTATGAAACCTTTAAATGTTTTATCGCTGCCTGAAACAGTGCTGGGTCTTGTGTTTCAGCATGTTTATTTTCTGTGGGAACAGCGATCTGATTGCAGTGTACGTGTGTGGGTGGGTAGATTATAAATTATAGACTCAGAGCTCAGGTGCACATCTTGGGAGTGACTTTTAAATAGTTGCATGATTAACAAACTCTTCTCCTTTGTGGAATGGAAAGCAGCTCCTGTCTTGAAGATTGCTGCTTTACTTCAGGAATTATCCCCTGTGGAGCTTGATGCTGGAGGGGAAATATTTGTTGTGTTATGAATTTGAAGCCAAGTAGCTAGTGATCTATGAGATGATTTACAGTCAACGGACTTTTGGGGTGGGAGGAGGGGGAGCTTTTCAAGAAAATGCTGCTTTTGTCAGAATGTGGTATGTGGACTGAACGAGATGGCCTCTTGTGGCAGGAGTAGTTTAAGAAGGTCTTACCTGCAACACCTTGTGGTTGTTCCGTGGCTGGAAGCTGTCCTTAGATGAGCAGCAAAAATACCTTTGACACACTTTCCTCTTCTGTTTGAAGACACTGAGACTGTTTTAGGCAGCCGGCAGCAGTGGACTTAGCTACTCTTTTGCCAGGAGTGCATTGTTCACACAGTTCTTCATTGTGGCTCTGCTTACTGCCCTAGAAGGCCAGTAATGACGAGCCAGTAATTAGACTAGATTTAGGGGAATAATATGACCTCATCCTTGGCTACTTTGAGACAGCTACTTCAATTTTTATAGAGATGGATGAAATGTAAATATCGAGATAGATTAATGATATAATGGAGGCTTTTTTGTCATTTTGACATCTTGAAACTCGCTACCACTGTTAGTCCATCTGTGTTACAGATTGCAAACCCAGGCCAAGAAATACTTAAGCAGGTGCTTAGCCTTAATTATATAAGCAGGTGCATTGATTTAAAGGAGAATACCAGCAGGGGTTTTTTTTTGCAATTAGACATTCACATAGCTGCCTTCTGAAACACATATGTGTATATGTACATGTCTGGCTGAGACAGAGTTAATTTTCCCCATGGCACCCTCATAGTTCTGTACTTTGTATTGATAGCTGGAAGGCTGTTGAGGACATCCCAGCATTTTGGTTATCACTGTGAAGAGCTCACACAGCTCTCAAAAATTCCCTCCTCATCAGGTAGCTGACTGTGGGCAAGATATTAGGAGGGGACACTCCAGGAGAGCTAACCCAAACTGACCAAATGGGTATTCCATGCTCTGTGACATCTGTGCAGCAACAAAAGTTAAAGGAAGGAGGAGGAAATGTGCATTCATTATTCCAGTGTTTGTTTTCTGAAGCCATTGCTACAAGTACTAAAGCCTTAATTTCAGGAAGTACCTGGACAATGTCTGCTTATGTGAAGAAGATAATAAATATTTTATTTTATTTTCCTTTGCTTCCAGATGTGGCCTTTTCTTTTGCTTTATGAAACTCCCTTTATCTTGACCCACGAAGGTTTATTCCAATCTTATTTTCTGCCCCTGCTGTCCTGCTGAGGAGTGGGGTAATACAGCAGTTTGATGGTTGCCACTTAGTGTCCAGCTGAGGTCAACCCACCAAAACAGACCTAATCCTGTAGTTCCCCTAAAAACCACTTCTCAGTTGGCCTCAAATTAAAAGGCTGGAAAAATGAAAGTGGAATGTTTATAGTACTACAAAAAAAAACCCCCAACCCCAAAGTAGTATTTTGATAATCTCTTCTTTCCAAGTGGTCTTGTTGCAATTTTACTGTATAACCAAGCTGAATTACTCAGATAAAAGTGATGTAGACATATTTATCAAATGTTTCTATTTAATATTCCAAGCATCAGCTTAGAACATATGTGCCTGATTCTGGAAATCTTCTGCTTGCAAAATTTTAATTGGTTTTTCACAGCCGATATATGTGCTGCTTCCTCTTCATGACACTGAACCAGTATTTAGTAACAGTAGGAAACAGACCATTCATTTTTATGTGTGACTTTCTATTGACAGTGTTCTTGAAGAATGCACACATGGTAGATGTAGTGGGTTAGGCAGTTTCCTGCCCCCCCCCCCCCGACTTTTTATAAACCCTGGCT
>VWZI01016728.1:477514-502882 GCA_013396835.1 Psilopogon haemacephalus | reverse complement strand
ATACTTCTCTCTCTCTATATATATTATTTATATATATATATGTATAAAGTAATTTTTTTCACTACGTTAAAATTTGCTGGCCTAAGCAAAATTTGTTTGAAGAAGCTGACAAAATCTCACAGACAGAGTAATTCTTTCTTACTTTGTAGTGTCTATGAGGAACACAAAGTCATAACAGTGAGAGGAATTACAGCTTAGTCTAAGGTATAGAGCTCTAGAACGGTTCAGTGAGGAAGAAGTCAGAAGGAGCAGAGGAATTACCGACAATAATTTTGAGCTACTGGACGGACTTATAGGATGTTCACAGTTTTCTTGTAAAATGTTTTCAACACAGAAATATAGGGGGATTTGAAACATTTCTTCCAGGCTAACGTGATTCTGCACACACTGTAACACCTTGAAGCTGGAATTCTCCTCCTACAGTTTTCAGCTGAAAAAAAATGTCCTGTTTTGTTTTGTTCTGTTCTTTTGTCTTGTATTAGAACTGAAATATCCACAGAACTCCTTCAGGCCAGATACAGCAGTTTCATGTTAGATTAAGACACATGCGTTTAAGTGATTAATTTTTAAAACAGCACACATCCTACCAGGTTTTAATTTTGATTATATGTTTTTCAAATATGGAAAAGACTGCTGCAGGGAGGGAGGATATATTCCATTTTCTGTATCCCTAATGGATTGAGGATGGACTGACACTGGAAGAGGAAAATTACAAGCCATGGTGTAAAGATACTGAGACTCTGAGGTAAAAGAAACAGGATGAGGAATCTGCCAGAGCACAGATGAGTAAAAGGCACTTTTATCTGGTTTCATTTGTTTGTTTGTTTGTTCTAATAAAGATTAATTTGAAGAAAATTTAAAAAAAAAAAAAAAGGAAAGAAAAAAATCAAAGCTAGAACAAACAAGTTCCACTGGGGCATTTTCTTCATCGGTGGTTCTCTCTTCACCAGGTGTTATCAGTGGCTGCCTTGGCTGTATAGTGCTTGTTCCATCCCCACAGTTGAGCAAGAGGTCTCCTCCACCAGCTCTTCTGGAGGGAGTGGCTGGTCATCCCACTCGGTGTGCTCATGCTCCTCTGAAAAACATGGGGAACCAGGCAGTAACTCAACTGGATTTGAGAAGTAAGCAGCAGCAAACTGTGTTCTCTCCCACTTGCTCTCCTCCTGCCAGTCTCTGGTGGGAAGAAGGAGCCAGAGTTTTTTGGCCATTGCTTTCTCTGCCCTACACAGCATGGAGGCCACTTGGAGACAATAACATCGTGATGGCAATGTCACAGGAGACATGTAAGGTGTAGAAATGCTCCTGCAGCTCCTGGTGTGTGTGAACCTGAGAGCCACCCCTCACCTCCTCCAGCCCCTGCAGTCACTCCAGAAAGACAGTCCTGACATCTGAGGGCCTTTCCAGATTAATTTTATCCTTTCAGAGAGAAACATTCAAGTAAATAACTCCTACCATAAATAAATCTGGAAGCATGTTGTAAAGTCTTGGTACCAAAAACAAAGTATTTTGAAAAAATTCTCAGTTGAAAATGTGAAGCAAACACACTTGGAAGTCTCAGAAATGCTTGAGTTTTCCAGGCAGTTTTGCTGTTAAATGAAGCCTTAGTCTTGACTTTTTCCCATTTGACACTAGCACGTCAACATTCTTAATCTTAAAGATTTAAAACTTCATACATATCTGCAGCTCTGGAGAAACCAGAAAAAAATGGATATGGAGGCTCCATGGAGGCCCAGGCTAAGGACACAAATGGTGCATGCAAATGGCCTTCTCTTTGTAGAAAAAAAGAGCCATCATGCAACAGAGAAGAAATCCTTCCTCTTCCTTGTTTCTGAATGAAGGTAAAGAACCACAGCTCTGCTGCTGGGGTTTCTGGTGCCACAATGCTTTGTTATCCACAGGCACTAGGGTGGGAGGGCACCTTCTGACCATGTACAGTCACAAAGCTAGTGCCAGTGCAGGACTAATGTGGGACTTTTTATATGTTTGCTCTTTTGGGACTGAAGAAGGATTCATACATTTTCCACCTAGACAGCCATTGAGGAGCTAACTGCTCTTTTGCTACCCACTCAGGTGCCTAGGACACTGCATACAACAATATATAATTCACAAGGGTTTGTATGACATCAGCACAGTAACTTTCCATTCCAAAATGTCAAGAGATTCTTCAACGTCAGTAGAAACAACCTTATCAAAACAAGTACAAATCAGAACCCTGGAATAGCCTGATTCAGAGGAAAATCAAGGTCCCAGCTTTCCTGGTGCTCTGAATTGAATTAACCTTTTTCTTCCTCTTTCTGAAGCTGCTTCTCCATGCTGCAAACTGCCCAGCAACAGTGCCTGCATCCTAGACCCCTAAGGAAAGAAGAGTTTTACAAGGAGCGAGTGGGGAAGTTGTAGCAGTGTGTAGGAGAGGGGTGGCAGGTTGGAATTAAGGGTAGAGAGTCCTAGAGACAAAGGAAAAAATATCCAAGGTCATATAAGGAGTGACAGAGAAGGAAAGAGGAAGCAGAATATTGGCATAACTATGCTGCGTGAGGCAACTCCTGGCTGAAGGAGGTTTGGAGTCAGATTCAGAGGCTGCAAGAGTAATATGGCATAGAAACTTAGTGGACATATGGAACTGGGAGGCAGAGGCAAGTGGCAGAGGGGGCAGAAGCCCTAGTATGTGTGGCTATGGCAGGTATGGCATGAGGAACACACAAAAAGATAAAAGATATCCAAGGTCATATAAGGAGTGACAGAGAAGGAAACAGGAAGCGGAGGATTGGCATAACTATGGTGTGTAAGGCAAAGTCTGGCAGAAGGAGGTTTGGAGTCAGATTCAGAGGCTGAAAGAATATGGCATAGAAACTTAGTGGACGTATGGAACTGGGAGGAAGAGGGAAGTGGCAGAGGGGGCAGAAACCCTAGTATGTGTGGCTATGGCAGTTGATGGCATGGGGAGCACACAAAAAAATCCCTGTCACGTGGTAAAAGTGGGCATTTGGGAGAGCAGGAGACAGTGGAATAGGTAAGGACACACATGGGAAACCTGGATGGCAATGAGGGGTGAGTTGGGCCCATGTAAAGTGGAGACATGGGGTGGGAGATTGCAAAAGGCATTTCTGATAAAGCAGGAAAGGGCTTTCAGGAATCACAGAAGGCAAGCATGGCAAGCTTGGTCAACAGAATTACCAAACCCTAGAGTAACCCACTGAGCAACAGCGATTCTCACGTGAGTTACAACAGGCCTAGAGCTGGACAAGCTCCCTGAGTTTTGTAAAAAGAGTGCCCAAACTCTATCACACCTTGCCTTGCATCCAGACCTGGTGGCATCTAACCAAGCCCATGTTCCTCATAGGCAGAAAAAGCTGCAGCTGGAAGGAGATGACTGAATGGAGGGCAGGGTAATGAGGGTACATGAGGACAACAGGAGTTCACTGAAGGAGAGCAGATCTCGGAGCAAGGGCACCATTATGCAGCAGGAGGAACAGCCAGGGGAGCCAGTGAGGTGGAGGAGGATGAATATTTCTTCAAAGGTGCTGGCTGCAAGGCATGGGAGAAGAGCCAATGAAAGAAGCAAGAGAAAAAGAAGCAAGGCTAGTAACTTGGCATGAATGGAGTGAAAGAAAGCTTGAGGGGAGATTTTTCTGCTGTTATGGATCCTCTGTAATCAGATTCCTTTTAAAGAAGGGGAAAGAATTATTGAGGAAGAGACTAACCGTGTAAGTTGGAGAAGAAAGAAATAACTGAGGGTGAGCAAGAGCCACAGTTTGCTCAGGTGAATAAGCTGTGTAACAGTGCTTGTCCCTGCTGTCCAGCTGCTGCAGGCAAGCCAGAATCATAGAATCACAGAATGTCAGGTCCCGGAAGGGACCTCAAAAGCTCATCCAGTCCAGCTCCCCTGCCAGAGCAGGATCACCTAAACCAGATCACACAGGAAAGCATCTAGGCAGGTTTTGAACATCTTCCAGAGAGGGATCATTTCCTTCTGTAACTTTTCCTTCTCCCTGGGCTCAGCAGTGGCTCAGGTGATGGCATCTTCTTTTAAAACTTGAAGAGGACCTCAGAGCATTACTCAACAACCCTCTATCACCTTCTTGTCTCTTTGCTTTACTTTGAATATAGGAGAGAGAAAGGAAGGTTTGCCTCTTTAGGTTTTCCAATGGTATTTTTTAATAAAATATTTTTGCAGCTTTGTGCCTTTTTTTTTTCTTTTTCTAAAGCAGCTTGTTCTGAATGTTGAATTGGACAGAAGCAAAAAATGGAGAAAGACAGGAAAACTGAGCAACTGCAGTCAGCAGGCTAACTTCCTCTCCCATAATATTTTCTCTTCAAAAGAGAAAACAGCCACAAAAATGTAAGAAAATATTGTCTCTTAACCTTTTTAATGACCAGAACATTCTTCAGTGATGAGTAATGTTTCTGAGAAAACCTGGATTAGGAAATGATGAAACTTTAATGCAATTTATGGACTTGGTGGAAAACCGTGAGGCAGGGCTTCTTGATTGAAAAAAAAAAAAAAAAAAAGCCAGTAGCACAATAATTAATTAATTGAAGTTTCTGCATATCCTGTTGGCAGAGAAAAACAGATTTTATCCCTGATACAAGGGAGGAATTAAAAAAAATATTTTGATGATAATAAACTGTAAAACGTAAAGTGATAAATCTAAGCTGGTCCTACAGAATCCCTCTTCAGATCATAGAATGGTTTAGATTGGAAGGGACCTCAAAGATCATCCAGTTCCAACCCCCTGTTGGTGATAGGCAGAGATACCTCCCAAAGGCCTCATTCAACCTGGCCTTGAACACCTCCAGGGAGGGAGCAGTGTGCTGGTTTGAACTAATTGAAGGATTTGAGTGAGAAAATTAGACTATAGGGTGAGAGAGGAAAACAGATGATGCTACTTCCCTCAGAGCTCTACTGAGAAAGAAAAAAAAAACGTTTTAAGAGTTGTAACCCAAATATAGATAAGTCAGATTGCTCCAGGCCTCTCTGGGCTGTGGATGCTTTTTTGCATGGCTCTTTTGTCTCTGCCTTTTGTAGATGATTTTCAATAATTTCACTAACTTCTTTTCTACTGCTAACTCACCTGGCCGATCTATCTGCTTTTTTTAAAGTGATAGCCAACTTTTTTAGACTCAAAGCAGAAATTAAGAATAAAATTATGATTAATAAGAAAATGATGACACAGGTTAAATATATCACTGTGGTCTTCGAATAGAAATTTTGACAAGGGTCAGGAATACTGCTTTTTGGCAAAATAACTCATATCAATGATGTTGAATAGCTCATTTGACTGGTAATATTTTCTGATTTATTAAAAGCATCAAAAACAGCATTCAGAACTATTTCAGTTATATTTAAGCCAGCATAAACCAAAATATAGTCCCCATAATCCCAGACCGTCTCCTTAAGTTTTTTTTTCCATGCTAATTCCATGCTGTTTCTGTATTACCTTTTCACTGTATATATCTGTAAATATCTGTTATACATTGTAAATATCTGCTTGTACATTGTGCAAAGCTGTAAATATAAAGCTTCATTTACCAACTTCCAGCCCTTCTGAGTCCTAGCCTGGGTTATATCGAAGGGTGGGGGGGCAGGTAACTTCTAAACCACCACAAGCAGCCACAACCTCCCTGGGCAACCCGTGCCAGTGTCTCACCACCCTCACTGCAAAGAACTTTCTCCTAACATCCCGTTCAAATCTCCCCTCCACCAATTTGAACCCATTATCCTTCATCCTGTCATTACAAGACCTTGTGAACAGTCCCTCCCCAGCCTTCCTGTAGGCCCCTTTCGGATACTGGAAGGCTGCTCTAAGGTCTCCTTGAAGCCTTCTCTTCTCCAGGCTGCAGAGCCCCAACTCTCTCAGCCTGTTCTTATAGCAGAGGTGCTCCAGCCCTCTGATCATCTTTGTAGCCCTCTTCTGGACTCAGTCAAACAGTTCCATGTCCTTCTCGTGTTGGGGGCTCCAGAATTGCACACAATACTCCAGGTGGGGTCTGACAAGGAGGACACAGAGATGACACAGATGACACAGAGATGTAGATTGAGATGACAGTTTGCCCCTCTTCTTTTCACTGCCTGTTTGAATATGGGAAGTTTCTCTGGATTGACCCAGGAGACTGGGCAATAGTCCTCTTGAAGCCTCAAGGGTAATAATCTACCTGAACTCAGCTGGCTCCACTTTGCCTTTGTATTCAATTCAGTTGTACCACACTGATTATTTAGATTAATAATTTCCAAAGGCTTTTCATTTCCTGTGGTCTCATCTGAATAAGATTTCTAATGGCTTCTGGAAAATTCAACTATCCTCATAGTGCTTTAACTGACTAAACATGCTACCACTGCCTTCAGTGCCAGTTCAGTTTCTTCCTCAAAACAAAAATGAAACGCCAAGAAAATTTTCTAAGTCAGCATTATCTAAACATGTACTCCTGGCCTCACTGAGTTAAAATTACCACACAGGAGGGCATTGTGCCCCTGTGTGCTCCCACACAGTTGCAGCAGTTAGAGCAGATTAATTACAGCCTATAGCCTACCAGGTCTATTGTTAGTAAAGTGAAATAAACTCCTTCTCTTTGCTGTTGAGAAAAAAATGCCTCTAATCTGGTGCACAAAGCAGAAGGATTTTTTTTTTCCCCAGGTGCATCTCAAGCTTACATTTCTCAGTGACACGTAAGTACACAAAAAGAACAAGGGCTGCTGAATGAAATAGGATGTTTAGCACAAGGTTTTTACCAAGCTTTGTGACACTCTAATTCAACTTCAGAGTGGTTCCTCCATCTTTGTGGAAGACAGTGGTTTTGAGGTTGTGTCCACAGGCTAAATCAAGGATAACTGAAAAAAAAACAAGTCTTAGAGAAAAAAAAAACAAAACCAGCTCTACCTAGAAGTCGGTTTCTCCCTGGGGAAAGGTTTGAGAGTTTTCTAAAACAAAAGGATTGGAAAATCTTAAAGAGCTTCATGACGTTTCCCTTTCCTCACTGAGATTTCTTTCCTGAAATCTTTCTTTGGCTCATAATGAAGAATTTTCTAGAAAGTATCTAGCTGTGGTCCACAGTGGCTTGATGAGCAGGGATCTCCCTCCCACAGCTGTGGCTATGACCGTGAGTAGAATAAGAATTTGTGATCTTGATGCTTTAATGGAAACACATCAGCTAGGAGAAGGCAATGCAGTGCCTGTTTGCATGTAGGTGTGAATACAGAATAAGATGGAAAGGACAAAACTTTTCATTTAATTTTGCATGTGTGCTCTAAGCTGATGTGTCATCTCCAGGGAGCTGTTCTGATGTTGCCCTGATGTTGCCTTTGACATGCCAATTAGCTCCAAAGATGTTTTCATTCATTTGGGTCTTTTCAGGAAGACAAGCTTAATAGAATTAAAGTATCCAGGTGAAAATCGAAGTCCATTCTGCTTAATTTCTAGGACTGATAGGAACTCAAAGACAAATACCTGGTGTTCCTCTCCTTTCCTATACTGTTCTCTGATGCTGCTTTGCAGGATACAACTGGCATATGTTCTCCTCACAGCTATGTGGAAAGGCCATTTAAGACTGACATGTTAAAATTACGATTCTGTGTTTACTTGTTATAGACTAACATAGCTAGGCTGAGCAACGATTATGTTAATCTGCTGTTTAGAGTGCCATTTTCCATGTATTGGTATACCATGGTGGTAAGGCCATTCCTCTGAGATATTTACAGTAGCAGAAAAGTATCTGGCAAGTCAGGAAGGAGTATAGAAAAGGAAGAGGTCTATAACACAAGAGAAGTTTATTTCTTAAAGGCATATTATCTTAAGCTGGAGAAAGGATGCTTTGTCTGTCTAAAGATAATAACAATAGAAGATTTCCTGCTTGTAAGCATTTATTCTTACCTTTGGGGAGCACTTTAGGAAGTAAGAGATTCGTGGTAGCTGTAGGACTTCTATTTCTGTCCCTCCGACTTGGTGAACTGTACCTTTCCACTCATATTTCACAGCATCCTTAAAAGGCTTGATCTTTGAGATAAAAAGCCTGGTTTCTCAAGCTATCTAAAGGTGTGCTTATTTTATTTCCTCTGTGCCATTCTTCGACACTCCTTCTCGGTTCTTCAGTAAAGACAGTCAGCATCTCCTACCTAACCCTGTTTTACTTGCTGCCTTATCAGCCAGTGATTAGTCGCTTCTCACTCTGCTACCCCAGAACAGCAGCATTACAGTAGTGCCTTCTGAATTGAGGTATCTTCAGTACTCAGGGAGAAGCTCTGATCACCTTGGTACAGTCACTACCCAGAGTTACAAAAATGCTGTGACAGACTATTCACCCTGGGAAAGAGGAAAACTACGTTATCATCTCCAGGGACCAGATTTTCTCAACTGAAGAAAATGCTTTATCACAGTAGATTTTTGCTTTGAGCTGGAGCTGTTGATCTGTGCTACGATCAGACTACAAGCATTCTTTTTCATGTGTGCAATCTCTCACTAAATAACATATCTGAGGAGCACAAACCAGCTGCCAGATTGCAACTTCCTCTCAGCTTCTCTGTAAGACCTTTACAACCTTAAGGACTACTGTGGCACGTTGCAGTGTCGCTTTTTATTGTGCAGGTTGGTGAATCCATTGGTAACTAGACTAAGCCTACTGCCTTACAGCAAACAGCAGATTGCCCTCTTCAGCAGGATCCCGACTTACATTCAAAATAAGAAGTGAAAGTGGGGCAAAGAAGCTTTCTACCCACTGTCAGCATTTTTGCTGGTCAACTCCTAGGCTGGCTGTTGAATCAAACACTGCGTGCTGCTACTCGCTAATAAAGCGGCAACAGTTTATTGCTGTGGGAGTGCCTGAGAATGCTTCCTGTTTCCCATGGCAACCTTGAGCTTGCGTGGAACAAATCACAAGCAAATCCTGCTGTACTTATTCATGCTCTTTGTGACTTACCATTCAAGCCTGCTGCAAAACAAACAGCAGAGAAATTAACGACAGTGGAGCACACTGGCTCTGACAGATGAATATTGTTATCTCTCCAGTTGTTATTCTGTGGTCGCCTCATCCTAACAGTTGACTTTGTGTGCTGATATTATGTATAAATCTCTAGTTCCATTCAAGGGTGGAAATGGTAGAGCAAGAGCTAACTGGAAAATAACTGGTGACTCATAAGCCTAAACAGTCTTCATATTTAGCAGGAATAAATATTGATGCTATAGGGATTTACTCTAAATAATGGTTAAAATCAGCAGTACATTGACAGGACACTCAGTTCCTCCTGCACCCATGACTCCTATTGACTCTGGATTTGGCATTTCTGAATGACATTCCATACTCCCAGGAATTTCTGGGGAATGGAAAAGTTAGAAATGGAACTGCCTTAGGGATCTGCATTTCACTCTTTAGAAGCAATTAATCAAGAGACATATTTTACTATAGAAAAAAAACCCTAAACATTTCCTTTCCATGAAATTTATATAGCCAGAGTGACTCAATTTTGCAGTGATTTCAATCTGCAAATTTATTTTATTGTACAAAAATGAAAAAGGTAGATCACTGGACATGGGTAAGTGGCATGCTGTGCCAAATTCCACGCATACATACATGCACCCTGACAAAAGAAAAATTTACTTTATCTGTGAGAGGTATTCATACTTGACTTTGTTCATGAGGGACAAGCCTAGGCTTGGGAAAGGATAACCAAAGACCACTGCAGCTCCCCAGCTCTCCTGGGCTCATTCTTCTGCACTGGTGCCTGTCCCTGTCATGATTCAATCAGCAACTCTCATGTGTTGTCCTTGCAACAAGGATATTCTACTTTAAGGTTTTTGTAAGTAAAGAAAACCTCACACAATGATCTCAGGGTTGCAAAAGAAGAAGGGAATTAGAAATTTCAAATTCTAGATTTGTTTTGTAAATTGCAAAGTATTCTGTGTTTCTCAAAAGGAAAGCCCTCAAATCCACTAGTGCTGAAACTATGGGCTCCAGTTCTTGGGCAGAAAAGACCTGCACAATGCTTATTTCTAAACATGAAACTAGGAGATTCATTTTGACCCTGAATTAACTGTTGAATACAGGAATTTACAGAAATCATATAAATTCCATTAATTTAAAAGAGCTGTGACAAATCCAAAGGGCTACTCGCAGGAGGGATCATCACAGGAGTCACGGACAGTGAGTTTACTTGTTTGCAGAGCTGGAAAACTGTGGCTCCCAGTCCTGTATCCTTACCTCTAGCAAACATATTTAGTTTCATTATTAAGTCCACCAGCTGAGCTGCTTCAAGCATTGATCTGAAGCCTGAGGGAGTCTGAGTGTAATATAAATAATAATAATAATAATAATAATCCATACTAATTGCCATTTAACTTCCTTATTATTATCAGTCACTAACAAAACACTACCACTCTACTCTAATTCTTCCATAAACAATTCAGTGCAGCCTTGAAACATAAACATCCACTGACAGATGAAGCAGATTTCATTAGCCATTTCCTATATGATAAATATCCTGGTGTTATTAGCATCCAGCTAAGTAAACATTAACAGTGTTAAGCAAACACTAAACAAAAATCATTAAACAGTAGTATATTAATAGGAGTGGCAAAGCAGTTCACCTGTTATGGCAAACACTTTCCTGTGGTCCAAATCATCTCAAGTTGAAAGTAAATGTATAAAATATGTGTTGTTGTTTTCTTTCCCCTCACTCTGATATCAGTTTTCACATTATTGTGTCCTCCTTGACTCTTTTAAAAATTATTCTACTAAGTACAATCCATACAACAGACTCTAAGTATTGTCTGTTCTGAGGAACCTACAGTTTATAGAAAGCAGTGAAACAGTATTGGGAAACCTAACAAAAAAAAAAAAATTCAAATTTATTTTATTAGTGTTTTGTGCTTTTCATACTACCATTTATGAAATTCTACTATATTAAGCCTATCTAAACCCCTGAAATCAGACTAGCCTCACTCCAATGCATGTTCGTATCTCCTGCCCCACCCCCAAAAAAGATTTCCTAGAAATTTCCTTATTATTTTTGCCATCATTTGCCATGAAGTCACCAGTCCCTAATTGTTCCAGGCAAAGGCAACTCAACATTTTGTTTATCCATGATGGGGGTGAGCTTTGAAAGGACTGTGAGTCTGGATGGCAAGGTGGCTGGAGGGCTACCAGGAATGCATACCAGGAAAGGCATGAGCAGAGTATGCTGCTGGGCTGCATAACCCTTCAGGTTGTCTGGCCAAGTTCCTTCCTGTCCCCAGCCCCCATGAGGGCTGGTAGCTCATTGCTTCTTCATTCTGGGGTGCCATGAGGGTAAATTCTCTGGCAATTTCTCAAATGGTATGGAGATCTGTAATGACAAAGAACTGTGCATACTGGTATGTCTGCAGAACATCCTTCAAGTCTTCCTTCAGTTTAGTCTGGTAAATTTGTCTCATATTCAGCAGGCTCCACCTGATATATGTATTGTTTAGCCCTCCTATTATTAAATAGGAAGTATTCATATGAACAGTCATATTTAGAGCTTTTGATTAGGTCAGAGACACTTAGCACTGGACATTGGATCCTGCGGAGGTCATTGGATCCTACAGAGGTGACAAGCAGTACTAAGAAGCTTTCACAAAGAGACTTTCAGGATCTCCTCTTCACAGATTTCCAGAGAAATGCTATTGAGATCATAGAAATTGCTTCTCAGAAATTCAGCCCCATTAGGCAACACCAAGACGTGTTTTCTGAAAGGGGAACCTCACTTTGATGTTGTAGTTTGCAGAATTATCATGCTCAGTTTCTACAGATGCTTTTGCCCGGTCCTTAAAAAGGCAATCTTACACCCAGTACCTGTTGCTAGTAAAAACTCAGTCTGACCCCATGCAAGGAACCAACATGTTGTCTGTGACACTGGCAGGAGATAATCAGGATTTTGGAGAATTTCATGTGTCTTTTGCAACCAATAAATGATTATGCCACTAACTACACTTGCTACTCACTCTCCCTCTCTTGTACTTTCACCTTCCTATTAGAAACTGAACCTTTGTTTGCTCTGTGACTAAGGCACGAAGAAATTGCTGTTCAGTGGGCAGCATTTGCCAGGAGTGACTGGGTGTTTGTCTTCTGTTAAACCTGAATAAATATCGATAGGCCTAATCCTCAAAATCACAACCACAATAAAAAAAATACACAATAGGACCCTGCTGTTATTGAGCTATTGAACATCAAGCACATTTATACTGTTCAGCCATAACCAGCTACCCTGTAAATCTTTTTTTTAATGCAATTGCCAGAATCCTTGTTTTCAGGTTTACTTTAAATTGTTTCCTATAAAACACAGCAAGAAGTAGTGCAATGTCCCACAAAGAAAATGCATTTAAACTGTAATAATTTGCATTTAAATCTAGGAACAGCTCTGTCTCTCACTGTCCTGGTCTTGCTGTGCCATTCACATCTGTTATTTTAATTGCCAGAATCCTCCATCAAGGTGAATTACGAGGAAGATACTGCAGACCCAGTAAGAGGCCTCAAAATGCTCCTGCTTCAGCAAAGAGTGTTGTGGGGGTACATTCCCTGGGTTAACTAGACCAGGCTGGTGTAGCTGCAGTGAAGACTAGGAGGATCTAGAAAGATATGCTGTGTTATGAGCTGTAGAAACTTCCCCTTTAAGAGCACAGAACACTGACATGGAGAGTCATGACATGTATGCAGAACATTCAGGTGTAGTAAGAATATGCCATCTTTTCTGGTGAGGCCATAACAAGTGCTGAATCAAAATGGTTTGCCTCTGTGTCTCCCTATGCAGCTTCCTGACCCACTGTGGTTGCTTGGCNATATACAAGCAGATATTTACAATGTATAACAGATATTTACAGGTATATACAGTGAAAAAGTAATACACAAACACTACACCCCTCAGATCAAAAATCCTTAAGAGGGGTTTCTAACCATCCCTACTACCTTTTCCCCCTTCCCCAACCTTATCTCACCATCTGTTGATGCAGCAGATAAGTGAAGGTTGATCAGCCAGGGGAATTGGCAGTAGGAAAGAGGTTAGTGGAATTATTGAGAATCAGCTACAAAAGACAGGGAAAAGGAGCCATGCAAGAAGCAGCCACAGCCCAGAGAGGTCTGAAACCATCTTCCTTATCTATATTTGGGTTACAAGTCTTAAAACATTTTCTTTTTTCTCAGTAGAGCTCTGAATGGAGTAGCATCCTCTCTTTTCCTCTCTCAGCCTATAGCCTAATTTCTAATCCAAATCCTCCAATTAGTTCAAACCAGCACACCCACACACGAGTATACTCCAGTTGATGTGCTCCTTGGGTAGCTGGAAGCAGAGCCAGACGCCTATAAGGAAGGTGTTCAGGAAGCTTTTGTAGAACAGGCTAGGAGTTTGCAGCAGGGACATCACAAAACACAGGCAGCACATTTCAAGTTCCGTCTGCTGCGTAATCCTGCATCCCTGGCCAAAGCTGGGACCTGCTGCTTCATGTAGAGGCAACATATCATGTTGATGGGATTAATTGGGTAATATCTCTTTTATGGACAATAAGTTTTTACCAACAGTCTTTTATCTGGAAAGGAAAATGACATTTTTGGCACAGTGTCCTTGAAAGAATGCCAAGATCTGAAGGGAAGTCTGATGCTTGGCATCCTGCAAAAGCTGAGATTGGGTGGTAAAAATGGCAAGGTGATGTAAATAAGTAACTAACATTTAATAAAATTTGACCATTACAAGAAATGATGAGAGATCAAGGCCCTCCCATCTGATGCATTCTCCATTGGTTCTCATTGGTCCAACAATACCCAGCTCCAGCTAGGACTGAATTTATTCTTTTTTTTTCCCGCAAATTCAAATTCATGATTTCTCCTTGATCATGAGAAATGCTACAGTTCGCAGTCTCACTGTAACGCTTTTGTATCGGCACTGAAGTTCCTATCAGAGTCTAATCACAGCAAGATTCGTTTAGTAAAAATTGCCTAAATCAAATATGATACATGCTTCTGCTGATTTGAAGCTAATTGGAATATCTTTATGAGAAAAAATTATATTATGGGCTGTGAAAAGAATGATAGAATCATAGAATGGTTTAGGTTGGAAGGGACCTCAAAGATCATCCAGTTCCAACCCCCCTGTGACATAGTCAGGGACACCTCCCACTAGATCAGGTCACTCAAGACCTCATCCATCCTGGCCTTGAACACATCCAGGGAGGGAGCAGACACAACCTCCCTGGGCAACCTGTTCCAGTGCCTCACTACCCTCACTGCAAAGAACTTTCTCCTAACATCCTGTTCAAATCTCCCCTCCACCAATTTGAACCCATTATCCTTCGTCCTGTCATTACAAGACCTTGTGAATAGTCCTTCCCCAGCCTTCCTGTAGGTCCCCTTCAGATACTGGAAGGTTCCCCTCAAAGCCTTCTCTTCTCCTGGCTGAAAAGCCGCAACTCCTTCAGCCTGTCCTCATAGCAGAGGTGCTCCAGCCCTCTGATCATCTTCATGGCCCTCCTCTGGACCCTCTCTAGCAGTTCCATGTCCTTCTTATTCTGGGGGCTCCAGAACTGCACACAGTACTCCAGGTACAATGGTGATGTCTACTTCACTCATAGGTTTACTGAGATGTACAAAAGGAAGGATATAAGCATAGATCAGACAGAGTCTCTCTGTGTCTGGGTTCTTGCTGTTGCTCTCTCCCACTCCTTGGCTTCTAGCTGGATCTGTGTAACCCAGATAATTATAGAATCATAGAATCAGTCAGGGTTGGAAGGGACCAAAAGGATCATCTAGTTCCAACCCCCTTGCCATGCCCAGGGACACCCTACCCTACATCAGGCTGGACAGAACCTTATCCAGCCTGGCCTTAAACACCTCCAGGAATGTGGCCCCAACCACCCACCCTGGGCATTCCAGGCTCTCACCACTCTCATGCTGAACAACTTCCTCCTCACATCCAATCTGAATCTCCCAATCTCCAGCTTTGCTCCGTTCCCCCTAGTCCTGGCACTAGCCTAAAAAGTCCCTCCCCAGCTTTTCTGTAGGCCCCCTTCAGATACTGGAAGGCCACAAGAAGGTCACCTGGGAGCCTCCTCTTCTCCACACTGAACAGCCCCAACTCTTTCAGTCTGCCCTCATAGCAGAGGTGCTGCAGCCCTCTGATCATCCTTGTGGCCCTTTTCTGGACATGCTCCAGTATGTCTGCTTCTAACCCCCCTGGCTGATGTTCCCTGTTTACCTTGCATGTAAGGTAGATTCTGGGATAAGATTAGGAAGTGAGCGAAAGGTGGAAAGTTGGGAACCCCTCTTGGGGAGTCTGGTTTCTGGGAGGGGCATTGTGTTTCTATACTACCTTTAACTTGTATATTTCTGTACACAGCTGCAAACATTTGTAATATATTGTAAATATCTGCTTGTATATTGTGCTCAGATGTGAATATAAAGCTTCATTCCTGAACTTCCAGCTGGCTGAGTCTATTTTGGGTAAATTCAAACATGTGGTGAGGCAGGTAACTCCCAAACCATCACAATGCTGTTTCAGAATCTGGCCATAAAATATTTTCTTGTTTTGATAATATTCAAACAAAGTATTAATAAATTAGCCTGTGATAGGGAAGGATTCCTTTTCTTTTCATTGTGTGTTTCTGTTTTCTATGAAAGTGTACTGGAAACACTTAATGGTGCTTTAACAGTGCAAATGAGATTGTTTGCCTTTTGAAACTACCAGAACATATCTGATGTCAAGTGGTGAAAAAAAAAAAAAAAAAAGGAATGAGATAACCAGGTTGTCTGAAAAACCATGAGGTTTGAAACCTACAGATTGCTGTGGCTGATCTAAAAAAAGAGGATAAAAATATTCCTACTTCAAACTTTTCCACTCCTTATTTGTGCTCATGGGCCCCAGCTGACTGAGGCTGAGATAAAAGTGTTATTGTGTGTGCCACTTCCATTAAGTTCCTGGTACATGTAGAACATCAGAACGTGCAGCATCTAATTGGGCTGAATTCCAGGCAATCGCTATTTCCCCGTCACTACCTCACATCTGCTTCATAGTAACTACTTTTTACTCATGGGAGGGGCTTCACTGAGCCTGGGCCAAAACCAGCCTGCCCTTTCTTCAGAGTGCATGCACATCTTGGCTTTTTGCATTGTTCACATAACTGCCTCTTTGAGAATTCATCCCAGTCTCTTCCTTTGCTGTAGATAAGGCATACATCAATTTATCTATTCTGCTGGCTTTCGATGAGTAATAAATCTTGGTAGCAGAAAACCTATCTTTCCAACTTACATGGTCCAGCAATAATCCATGAACTAAAATTTCTTTAAGTCCAGCTTCTGCTGATTAAAGATACTATTCAGCTATACATCACACTGAACACCTTTTTTTATATTACTGAAGTGTTTTAGTCGTATACATGAAAGTAAGAAGTTATATACACAAAGCAGATTCTTTATTTCTCAGAGAAATGTTCCCTTGAGCTTCACTTGTCCTTGGGTTTCTTGATTGTTACTTCTTAGTCCCACCAAGAATAGGCTTCCCAAGTCATAATCAAGAATGCTACTGTTGGAAAACCTACGATTTGGCAGCTAGACTTGGATTTACTCTGCATCTAACAGCTCATACTGGATCAATTCCATTTCAGTCAAGGTTAGCCTCTGTGGGAACACCTTGCTTGAACCACTCCAAGAGTAGCCAGGGCGTGCTGCCACTTACCTTAAATCCCATCTCTGGTTTGAGCTGGTCTCTGAACACTGAAACTTGCTAACCTAGGAATTAGTCTCACAAAATCCAGAAAAAAACATGAGCAGTAACTAATACCCATCTTCGTGTTTTTTCACATAGCCACATTAGCATCAAAGCAGTGAAGAATCAGATCAATTGTGCTGGTTTGAACTAATTGGAGGATCTGAATGAGAAATTAGACTACAAGCTGAAAGAGGAAAGCACTGATGATGCTACTTCACTCATAGCTTTGCTGAGAAAGANGATGCTACTTCACTCATAGCTTTACTGAGAAAGAAAAAAAAAATTAAGAGTTGTAACCCAAATATAGATAAGTCAGACTGCTTCAGATCTTTTTGGGCTGTGGCTGCTCTTGCATTGCTCTTTCTCCCTGCCTTTTGTAGCTGAATCTGAATAATTCCACTAACTTCTTTCCTGCTACTAACTCCCCATGGCTGATCTACCTTTGCCTATCTGCTGCATGAAACACATGGTGAGAAAAGACTGGGGAAGGGGGGAAGGTGGTAGGCGTGGTTAGAAATCCCTCTTAGGGATTTTGATCTCTGGGAGGGGTGTGGTATTTCTGTATTATTTTTTCACTGTATATATCTGTAATATATTGTAAATATCTGCTTGTATATTGCGCAAAGCATATACAGCTTTGCGCAATATAAAGCTTCATTTATCAACTTTCAGCTGTCTGAGTTCTAGCCTGGGTTATTTCAAAGTGTGTGCCAAACCACCACACCAATGAAAATGAAGAGTTCCTAGAATACCTTATATCAATCTGTTAAATAGTGTTCCCTCAATAAGTGGAACAATCCATGAGCTAAAGTCACACAAGTAGTTTGGTATCAAGGCATTAAGCTTCTGCCCAAGTCATTCTCCTTCTCTACATGCTTTCCTCTGAGACTGCAAGGAAAGACTGCAGATAGGAGAACCAGGAGCAGAGAAGATACCTTCAGTCATCTTTGTGTGATGCACTAGATAGTGAGTCCTGCTCCAAGGCAATTTGATGTGAGCTCACTTGAATTCATTCTACCTCTGTGGAGTAAAGAATGAAGAGACTACTTCAGCTTTCTGTAGATCCTAGGGTTCCCTTACCTACAGAAGTAATTCATCAATTATTTTCCATTATTACCTGACCAAAGATTAACCTGACATATGAATACGGATAAGTGGTGTAGCAGTCCTGATGTGACTCTAGGAATGGTCCTTCCTGACAAGATAAGCTGTTCAGAGATAAGGTTTTGGGTGATGAAGATCATGGCTTGTATGTAAAGCAGAATCCTGAAGCTTAAAAGATTGAAACTGCTATGAAGATTTTCACTGAAGAATATTTGCACGCAAGGGAGAACTGGCTCACATTCTGTATCGATAACACTAGTGCCACTTCCTTCTTCCTTGCCACAACTAAGCTCTGAGAAGATAAGCATGGGACCTAGGTTTTTTTGTAGTCATTTTCACTTGGGTTTATATTTGGCATCCACATCACTCATAGGCACACTGCAAGGACCCCACCTCAGTGCCCAACTCCACTTCCTTGTGGGGAACTTACTCTAGAGCAGACTGTTTCTGAAGGGTTACACCTTGTAGAAGGGACCCACATTAGAGTAGTCTGTGAAGAATGACTCATGCTGGAGAAGTTCATGGAGAACTGCCTCCTGTGGGAGAGACCTCACACCAGAGCAGGGCAAGACTGTGTGGAAAAAAATATGTGCAGATAAAATCTGTGATGAACTGACCACAGGCCCCACTCCCCAGCCTCCCTGCACTGCTCAGTGGGAGGATGTAGAGCCTAGGAAGAAAGAAGGGATGAAAGCAAGGTGTTTTATGATATGGTTTTATTTTCCCCTATCCTACTCTGGTCTGGTTGGTAAGTTGTGAGTGATGTCTTTGTCCCTACCCCAAACCATGAGCCTTTCATTGTTTTTGTCTCCTCTGTCCAGCTGAGGAGGGGTAATGATAGAGCCACTTTGGTGGACACCTGGAGGTAAACAGTGGGCAATGCAGCACACTCTGTTATCCAGTGATAGATCCTTTTCAGCCTGGAGAAGAGAAGGCTTCAGGGAGACTTTATAGCAGCCTACCAGTACCTGAGGGGGGCCTACAGGAGGGCTGAGGAGGGACTATTCACAAGGTCTTGTAATGACAGGACGAGGGATAATGGGTTCAAATTGGTGGAGGGGAGATTTGAACAGGGTGTTAAGAAGAAATTCTTCACAGTGAGGGTGGTGAGGCACTGGAACAGGTTGCCCAGGGAGGTTGTGTCTGCTCCCTCCCTGGATGTGTTCAAGGCCAGGCTGGATGAGGTCTTGAGCGACCTGATCTAGTGGGAGGTGTCGCTGCCTGTGGCGGGGGGTTGGAACTGGATGATCTTTAAGGTCTCTTCCAACCTAGACCATTCTATGATTCTATGATAGGACACATATGAACGATACAAAGCTGCACCAGGGGAGGTTTGGACTGGACATCACAAAGCAATTCTTTACTGATAAGACAGTCAAATATTGGAATAGGCTTCCTAGAAAGGTGGTCAATAGTCCAGGCCTGTAAGCATTTTAGAGGCATTTGGATAATGTTCTTAAATAACATACTTTAACTTTTGGTTGGCCCTGAAGTGGTGAGGCAGTTGGACTAGATGATCATCTCAGGTCTCTTCCAACTGAGAAAGAAATAAATTCTCTGCCTTGAAAAATCTTAAAAGTCAAATGGCCTAAGAGACAAATTTATTTTTCCAATCACAAGTCAATTACCATAGTCTGGATTAGTGAAGAGAGTGAAAATTTTATTCTTGCAAAAGATGCTTAGCATCTAACAAAGATCATATTTTTAAAATGAAGACCAGACTGATGCATTCATTTGGACTGCTGCCTGTCATTGAACTATCACTCATATCTCACACTTTTCCACTGGAAATAAAAACAAAGAAACAGGCAAATTAGCTCAGCAACTAAGCTGTTATCCCTAAAAGCACTGGGGGTAACATACAACAAATGACATCTCTTGAGACACCATTCTCTGTTCACAGGATCACAAGAAGATATGAGTTGGAAGATACCCAAAGAGACCATGGAGTACAATACCTCTGCCAGAGCAGGACCATACCATCTAGCTCAGGTCACAGAGGAACACATCGAGACAGGCCTTGATAGTCTCCAGAGAAAGAGACTCCACAACCTCTCTGGGGAGCCTGTTCCAGTGCTCTGTGAACCTTACAGTAAAAAAGTTCCCCCTTGTGTTGAGCTGGAACCTCTTGTGCTGCAACTTACAAACATTGTTCCTTGTCCTATCCCAGGGAGCAAGTGAGCAGAGCCTGTCCCCCACTCCTTACACTCAGCCCTCAGATATTTATAAATATTATTAAATCCCCTTTCAGTCTTCTCTGCTCCAGACTAAAAAGCCCCAGGTCCCTCAGCCTCTCCTCATCAGGCAATGCTCCCTAATCATTCTCATAGCCCTCCACTGGACCCTCTCCAGCAGATCCCTGTTCCTCTTAAACTGGGGAGCCCAAAACTGAAGGCAGCACTCAAGATGGGGTCTCACCAGGGCAGAGAATTTTGTTGCTAAAGAATATCTACTATGTGATTGTTGATACTTCCTTTTTGTTTTTTTTTCTGTTTGCAACCTTTGCTCTGATGAGACTGTGGAAATTTGCTCTGCTTGCAAGTAGAAATGCACAAGTTGATAAAAGCTAAAAATAACTCAGCAGAGGGTTGCTCAATAAGTTAGTTTTAGGATGAGTCACAGAGAAGCCTGGGAGTAGCATCAACATACAGGTTATATGGTTTTCTACTGCATTTGGATATGACTGTGAAAGGTGTGAAACAGTCTCATGAAAAGCACTCACTGAATGCATCAATACTGCTGTACATCTTTCAAACAGTTTGGGGAAACTTTTACCTCCTTTGGGGAATTAGCAGTGCTGCATCTTGCAGGAAGTGAAACTGAAATAAAACTGCACAAAACTTATCGAGGCCTTTTGAATGCCTTCCATCTCAGAGAAAGGTGTTTTGGGAATAAGGGTGAAGCAGTAAATATTCTAATTTTGTAGTAAGGCTTTTTATTCCTGCTCATATGATGAAAGATGCCAAGAAAATTTAGGTACTATATCAATAGTTGAAGATAGAACTCCAGTAGGTTTAAGGTGTAAGTGGAACTGGAAAAATATTTCAGAAAATAGTTACTTGTGATTCATTTCTCAGTGGAAGGTTATACTAAGTGCGGTTCTACAAGGGGCTAGTGTCAGTCCTGTAGTGTTGAGACACATGTCTTGTGCAATAAAATGTACTTACTACATCTCTGACACAAGTATTCTAGCTACTGGACCTTCAGATAATTGCAGATATACTTTGTCCATCTTAACAGCACACAGAAAGTGGGAGACTAACCAGCTCCCAGAGGTAAAATTTTAAAATTAGTAATTTTCCACAGCCAAACATCTAGTGAACATCAACATTCAAGAGGAGTTTGCGACAATTGAGACTTTTACCTTAAAGAAAGGAAAGCTGAGGGGAAATGTGACAGTAAATCTGAGGTGAAATATAACAGTCTGCAGTTGAGTAGAGACTGCTACACAAAAGAAATAGATTGTGTTTTCATTATCTCTGGGAGATAGGACATGAAGTGGTGGGTATAAATTCAGCAAAAGAAAATGAAGCTGAAAGGGAGATTCAGATTGGATGTGAGGAGGAAGTTCTTCAGCATGAGAGTGGTGAAGCCCTGGAATGGGTTGCAAGGCGGGGGATGGTTGGGGCCACTTCCCTGGAGGTGTTTAAGGCCAGGCTGGATGAGGCTATGTCCAGCCTAAACTAGGGTAGGGTGTCCCCGGGCATGTCAGAGGGGCTGGAACTAGATGATCCTTGTGGTCCCTTCCAACCCTGACTGATTCTATGATTCTATGATTCTATGATTCTATGATTCTATGATTCTAAGACTAGGCATACTGGATGTTGGAACAGTCTCGTGGTCAAAAGAACAAAGGCTTGGAATGGATGAGTGGGAGAATATACGGAAACTTCATTTCTGAACATGTTTAAACAACCAATTCAGGGAAGCTTTGGAGAAAAGATATGGAGAATACACTTATGGAGAGGACACTGTCATCTAGGACTCAGTTTTTGTATTAAAGTTGTAAATCATGGGATACAAGTTGGAGTCAACCATTCTTATTCTGAAGAGTTTGCAGTATTAGAAAAAAAGACAATGAGGAGCCACTACTGCTTAAATCAGGCAAGGCTATGCAACTCCTTGGTCAGTTAGGGCAAATTACAGTCTAGAGAGATAAATAACTGGCTTCTTTTGGGAGCTCTGTGACAGAGAATGATTTTAGGGGAAAGTGGAAAGAGAAAAAATGAAAGGTCTGAACAGCCAATTTAAAAGAATTATTCCGCAAATTCCACTATGCTAGAAATCCCAAGAAAGTCCTCCTCTGAGCCTGCAGAGTCAGCTCTTCACTAAAAGCACATATATAAACAGTGCCATGACCTTAGCACACCGTAATCGAGGACAACCATCTAACATAGACATGCTGAAGCTGCGGTTTCCTAAACAGCTGAGCTAAATTACTGTCTTCTCACAGCCAAAAGGGAGAAAATTTGTGACCATCCGTCTCTGGCCTCCAGCTGCATGGTCCCACCCTAGCGCTGTGCTGGTTCTCATGTTCAGAGCTATTTCTGCAGACTGACCCAGCAGAAAGTTGCTGGTTTTTACGCCGAGATGATTTTGAGCAGACTACCAAGTTAATGAGGTCACGGAGGAGAGGAATGGTGAGGGCCAGCCTCAAAGTAGGCACAAAGTGCATGCAGCCAGTCTGGGAGAAAGGACTGACTGCTGCAAGACCCCTCTTTCCAAATCACTCAGTGATTAGATTGTCTTAGCACATCTGATGAAAACCACAGCTTTACTTCCATGTAGAGAAGCTCTCCTTCTAGCTTGTAAGAAAGCCAGAGGAATAACATGAGAAAGAGAGCAAACAAACAAACAACAACAACAAAACACTAAAGAAACTTAAGGTATTGTAAAATAACCAATGAAAGGGGAAGAAAAAGAGAACAAACAAACAAAAAAAAGAAAATAAAATTGGGAGTTAGCTGGACAGGAAGATGGAAATATGCTCTTCACAGAATCGCAGAATCATAGAATTAACCAGGATGGAAAAGATCTCTAGGATCACTGAGTCCAACCTATCATCTAACCCTTCTAATTTACTAAACCATGGCACTAAGTGCCTCATCCAGCCTCCTCTTAAACACCTCCAGGGATAGTGACTCCATCACCTCCCCGGGCAGCCTGTTCCAATGGCCAATCACTCTTTCCATGTAGAACTTCTTCTTGACATTCAGCCTAAACATGCCCGGGCACAGTTTGAGGCTGTGTCCTCTTGTTCTGTCACTGGGTGCCTGGGTGAAGAGACCAACTCCTGCCCGGCTACAACCTCCTTTCAGGTAGTTATAGAGAGCAATAAGGTCTCCCCTGAGCCTCCTCTTCTCCAGGCTTGATTTGAGGTTCTTTGTTGCATTCCCTTAACCGCATGGTCATGGCTTGGCAGCTGTTCAGACTCTGAGAGGAGCCATTGTGTAAGTCTCTGATAGAAGGGGTTTCCTTTGATGAGATAGGCACTGTGACTTTACAAGAAATTGTACAGTACTTCCTCTCACCCACTACAAACCACAGTTTTCTGAATGAATTTTCTCTTTGTTTTTGGTGTAACCCTTGACCTTTCTGACTCATGTTTTCTATTCCAGTGTAGCATGTAACCCAAGGTGAAAATGAGGGCAGTCTACACGAATAAAACTCCACTGCCTCCAGTCTGACAGGGAAACAGCTTTTCGTGGAGCAGTGTCTGTGCTAAAGAGCAGTTTGCAGTATTGGTAGTGTGATCTGAAGGAAAAAAAAAAAAAAAAAAAAAAAAAAAAAAAAAAGCCTCTCTTGCAAGTCAAATGAAGAAAGTCAAGTCAGGAAGCTATTGAACCTGTTTGTGTTTCTTCTGTACTCTCCAGCTTGTACTAATTTCTAAACTCTAGAGACACGGTGTAGGCAACAAGGGTAAAATGGTATAATTAGGGAAATGATATTTTCACAATTAGTGACATAAATTCATAGTAAGGGGAAAAAGATGACCAAGTAGTTAATACAGATCAGGTTAGATATACTGGACTTGGTTAATTGATGACATTAAAAATATGTATCACATTAGAGTACCCTCTGGAGAAGAAACTTTATCAGCTCAAGAAAAGAAAAAAGGATTAAAAAAAACCCCAACAAAATCAACCCAACATGTAGCATAAAAGAGCTAAACAGGGACAGGAATAGGATACTCAAAAGTGGAGTCTCTCATTAGGTCACTATTGAGTATTCTGAAATTAGACTTGAAAGTAAGGATTCAAAGCCACAGTGTCTTAGCAAGTGGCTATCTTTGAGTCCTTTCTTGTGTTACCAGCACAGAACTGACAATGTGTGAAGAGCGTTGGCTTTTACCTCCCCTCATACCTATGCTCAAAGGGGAATAAAAGGGAGACAAGGATATTTCTCATTCAACCATGATAATGGATGGTGCTAAGAGTCTTAAGCAATGGCTGAAGAGATGGCACCTTCTCAAGACACTCTCAGGAGATACTAGGTCCCAGTAAGCTCCCTGGGGTCATATGCCAAACAATTCCAATCAATATGTGACAAAAAGACCAAGGGAGTATTTACTTCCCAAATCAGGTGATGGAATCTGTACACTTTCTCCAAGTATTGAAATGATTATTTTCCATAAATAAAACCTATTTTATGTAAATGAAAATAACAATAATGACAATCCCCCATACATTCTCCATTTAAGGATGTAAAAGACTGAGAAATCTGAGACATCCATCACAGTTGTCCTGCAGAATTGCTGAAGATCATTAGATCCTTTTGGTAGGAAGAGAGATGCATCTACTAAGGGTATTATGGGAAACAAAGACCCTTATATGAGCTGGTAGTTGAATCTAGCATGGAAGGCTGGTGGGTAGAGCTGGCAAGCAGTAGGCAAATATTTTTGCTAAAATGTGTCCTGTTGCTCTGAGAAAGTGCAGTTTTGAATCTCCCTCTTTAAAATGTCACACAGCAGACAGGATGAAAACCTCCTATGTAATCATAGAATCATAGAATGGTTTAGGTTGGAAGGGACCTCAAAGCTCATCCAGTTCCAACCCCCTGCCATAGGCAGGAACACCTCCCACTAGAACAGGTTGCCCAAGGCCTCATCCAACCTGGCCTTGAAAGCCTCCAGGGAGGGAGCAGCCACAACCTCCCTGAGCACCCTGTGCCAGTGTCTCACCACCTTCACTGGATAGAACTTCCTCCTAACATCCTGTTTAAATCTTCCCTCTGCCAGATTAAACCCATTACCCCTTGTACTTTCAAAAGCAATTCAATGTGCAGTATGTTGCTGCTTTTGCTTGTCAGACTGGTCCTGCTGAATTGCTTTCTTGTCTCTCATCTATGTGAAATCATTCCTTCAGTGCCCATGAAGCACCCATGTTGGGAAACTGCAGATATGGGGATCATAGAGGTTACTCCTGCTGAAAACACATTGTTGTCTGACCAGGTGACTGCAGCATCTTCAAATGGTGGGGAGAAAGGCAAGGAAGAGGTGTGTGCATTTTAATAGATGGTGTGTAATATATCAACAGCTTTCAAGAAAATTAGATAAATAAACAATTTTTTTA